>APFE031470691.1:0-13646 GCA_000404065.3 Pinus taeda | reverse complement strand
TAAAGTCAGCACAACAGGCATGAAGACGCTGAGCCCACTCAGCACAGGTACACAGCATCAGCATCAACATCAACAGGTACAGGCAACAGGAGCAAGAAAGATACAGAAAATCAGAAGTGACAGAGTACTTCAACACCAAATTTAATGAAAAACTGCGCAAGTTAACCCCGTAGTGTCCGAAGGTCAACAAGTTATCTTGTCAGGAGTGAATTGCTTTAAAGAAGCTTGTACACTTGTAATAAATTTTCACCTACTTTCTCTCTACCATTGTAAGGGTTTTTTACTCTCAGATGACCTAATTCCTGAGGGATTTTTGTATAAGGAACTTCTATATATTCCCCCTCGCGTTTTGTGAAGAGGGGTTGGACACTGGATGTAAGGAAAACTTCATTATCTCTTCTGATACTCTCATGGTGTAAATGTTCAGACTGCCAATACAAATGGTGATGAGATTTCTTCAAATATTGTCTTTCATGATGGCTTGCTGATGTATGGTTTGCGTTTACAGGATTCCGGTGTATCCTGTGGAACAATAAGTTTTCTATTTGCCCTCTGTTACATATATGTTTGTCATTTTTTCCGTTGTGTTTTCTTTACTGATTTTCATGTGCTCAAAACTAAGTGGCTAAGAAGAAGAATAGTTGCAGGATTTAATATCTGAAATACCCTGAGCTCAATCTTGGTCATTCTTTATGTTTTCTTCAGCTATAGTATTTAAAGACTGATTCTTAAGTGCCATCTTTAATACTAGATCACCTCGTCTCTTTCACACCAGTCAGCTCAAGTAAAGAATTCTTAAGTGCTCTTTGCTAAGTTGTTCATTGTTTCATACTCAGTCATAACACATTGTTTTACAGTATACCTATAGGCCCCGCAAACGCATCTGCATCTCAGTCAAGATATCAAGGGAACAGCACTCAAAGACCCCATTGCCCAATGGACTAGTTTTCCTGAACACAGAACCTAGGAAATATCAGAAGCATCCTTCCCAACCAAAACATTCCTACAACCCAAACACATATCCTACCTAGCCTAAACCTTCACTGCAAGCAGTGACCATACCACATAGAGAGAGCCCTCTCTGACTGCAGCTGGGCTAGAAGCTGCAGCCCAAAGTTAGTTAGTGGTTACCCCGGCCGTATCCTCTTGGGAGTCAAAGAGGACAACCTGGGTGTTAACAGATTGGAGACTTTCTTCCTTGACTTCGCCATTTGTGTTCTAAAGGTCAACCTTTAAGCTATTAGGCTTTGAATGAAGGTATTGGCTCTGATACCAATTGTTGGAAATACTCGGGGAGGGTGAATTAGTATTTCCTTTTCTGACTATTGTTTTACCAGTTAAAACATTTATATTCAAAACACAAGATGAACAATAAGAATAATTTTTTTATTAATATAATCTTTATAGTAAAATAGATACAATATATAAGTAACTTAAATAATAATAAATAATTAAATTAAATAGTCAGTAGTCGGCTAGTTTTCTTTTGCATCTAGCCATTCTCATATTTATACCTACCATTTACCTTCTTTTCTCCACACAATTATCCTGATGATGAGTCTGGTTTTAGACTCGAAACGTTGATCACAAAAAAGATGAGCACTGTGGTAAATCCGAACTCCTCTCAGAAACCACACCACAGTAATCTGCATCCAAAATAGTTACCCTGCACAGAGGGGATACTTGGAAAGAGATTCGTGATCTCGAAAAAACTAGGGTTAAAATAAGGAGAAAAGAAGCTGATCTTCACTTACTAAAACAATGTAGGGATTCAAATCTTACTCGTACCTTCGCCTACATTAAACATAGGTTACACAACCAGAAATATCACAAAGTATTTGAAATATTTAGCAAAACCCTGATTCGAGTTGAAATTTGCAAAACCAGATCCTCTCTAGCAAGATTATCCTCAGCCGCCTTCAAAACCCACCTGAAGCTGGCAACAACAATCGATCAAGACCTATGGAAAGTCATTGATGCGTCCGTAGCACTGAAGGCCAACAAAGAAGAAGAAATAAGGGCCTCAGCAATACGCTGTCCCATCGGTTCCAAACCATGGAATCTGGGTTAGCAAGCAAGAAGCACGTTGTCCCAATAGAGCCAACCCGATAAGTGATCACAGCTCCCAAGATGAAGACTGGGTTAACACGCAGGTGAATGCAGAAACGGGACAGCGTGGGACTGCATTACAATGTCAAAACAACGGAGATAAAGTGAGCCCACAGGGAACACGCTGTCAAACAATAAAGGATATGCAGGAAGAAATAAGGGCCTCAGCAATACGCTGTCCCATCGGTTCTAACACAGTAGCATCAGGCCCTAACGTTGCAGCATGTCAAAACAGCCCACAGGGAACGCGCTCAATAAAGGGTAAGCAACCAACACGCACCTCCAGAGGAGCAACAAGGATGGGGCAGCGTGGAACTGCACTACGTAGCAGGAAAACAAATACTATGACAGCCCCACCTCGCACAACTGAAGAACACATAGCTGATAGGGTGGACCAGCGTGCAGCCAATGCTAATAAAGTCATAAACACCCCACCGCACAATGACAATCCTGAAGGTATCAATCCACGCAGCAACAAGGAAGAAATAAACGCATCTGAGGCTGGAGCAGGCAACTTAGGGAGCGCCCATCATCCCAGGTACGTATCTAATGTCAAATTAAATAAATTACTGGCTAGTAAACCCAATATTAGTAATGAATTAGATAAAATAAACATAGATAAAATAAATATAGATAGCAATAATAGTATAAATAATAATTAATATGTATATATAAACATAATTAATAATAAAAACAATACTAATATAAATATTAATATAGTTTAGGAAATACAATTAAATAACAAGATATGGACAATTAAAAATAACAAGATTTTAAAACTTATAAGCAATTCAACTCAACATCAATAAAATATGAGTGTTAGTAATAAAATTAATAATAAATAACAATAATTAATAATACTTGTGATATTAATAATAAAAATAAAAAATTATTAATTAAATAACTAGGAATAAATAAATATTGAACAAGGAACATTAATTTATAACAAATAAAAAAGAGAAGTAAGAATAATATGACATTACTAATTGAAATTAACAATTAGAATGATTATTATTAATAATAATTAAATAAAAATATAATTACTAAGAATATATATAATAAATTAACATATATAATATTGCAAATAAAGATTAAATAGTAGTTTTAGAGAACAATATATACAAAGAACAATATATACAAACAACAATAAAGCTAATTGTGAATAATTTGAGCAACATGTAATATTAAATAATAGGGTGAAGAACATAAACTTATAATAATATAAAACAAAATATTAAATATTAGTATTAATAAAGATTAGAATAAACAAATTAAATTATAAATAATGAAAACCAGTGACTTAAATAATAAATAATTAAATTAAATAGTCAGTAGTCGGCTAGTTTGCTTTTGCATCTAGCCATTCTCATATTTATACCTACCATTTACCTTCTTTTCTCCACACAATTATCCTGATGATGAGTCTAGTTTTAGACTCGAAACGTCGATCACAAAAAAGATGAGCATTGTGGTAAATCCGAACTCCTCTCAGAAACCACACCACAGTAATATGCAATCCAATATATAAGTAGTTGCAATCAGTTTCCAAGCACAAACTTGGACTTTTGTGAGGCTCCAACCTCCAGAGCTCCAACTCTATTTCGCCAAGGCAACAATCTTGGACTTAGGAGCACCAACTCCCAAGGACTTCAATCCTTCCAGTTCCTGAGACACCAGTCCCAAGGACACCAATCCTTCTTACTTATAAGGCACCAATCCAAGGGACTCCAATCCTTCTTACTTCTGAGGCACCAACCCCAAAGGACTCCAATCCTACTTACTTCTAAGGCACCAGCCCCAAGGGTTCTGACCCAATCTTGTCATGACACATTTGATAGTAATGTTCTACTCTCAGAACTCTTCATTACTGAGTTTTGTCTGTATATAACTTAATTGTAGTCTCCATGCTACAACATCAATGACAACCAAACTTCTTATGAAGGAGTCTTTACAGCTCTTCATATTGTGCACACAGAGTCTCCAATAGCCTTCGTGCTCTCTGATAATGTCTTCACAAAGCTTTAGTCAGTCTACTATTAGTTGCACTAAGGTCTGCATAAAGAACAACTTTCTGTTCAAGCATCTGTTCTAATGTCACAGTAAATGCTTCAGCATGACTGCTTCTCTATTGGCTACTTCTCCCTTCAAACAATGCTAGGCAAAACTTTATTCACTACATCATAGAGTTATTCTTCACACTCCATTGTATACCTGATTAGTTCATCATAGGTTTGAGTCTTTCACAGGGTGATACGATCAACATAGATGCTCTTCCTTTGAGTGCCTCCTACCCTATTAGTCCTTCGGCCCTTTCCTATTCTGCTGGACCTTACTCTAGCTGCCTTTATTTCCTCCAACTATTTCAACAGCGTTCAACAATTCCATGTTCTCTATTTTTCTTGTTTTTTATGCATTACTCATGCATATGTCTATCGGTTTCCTCTTTTTGCTGGCTCTTTGGCTTCCTCCTTGGTCTCTGTAGTTTCCTCTGCATCGCTTGATCCTTTGGCTTCCCTCCTTGGTCACTGTGGCTTCCTCTGTCTCTTCGTGCTCACCAACACTCCTGAGACACGTTGATTCAACGACAAGGACCGGATGATACACAAAGAACACATATTCCAAGTTAAAACTGTAACAACGCTCCTTTTTTCAACCATCATGGACATACACAAGACTTTACAGTTTAAAAAAGATGCCACATCCCAATCGTGATCACAATCGCCATGATTCACTCTATTGAACTATCATTTAGGCCTCCTGAAATATTGGGTGCGTTTCATATGCCTCTTTGGCCTAAAAACCCCGCACTATACAAAAAATTAAATACACAGAGTTATATGAAAAAAACATGATCGAACCACTTAAGGGCGGACTTCAAATTTAATTCACTTGAGTCTATAATCGCATCGGATCCGATGTGCAATCATAATCGGCAGCTGCGTTCATGACATCGCTAATGGCTGATGACCTATTCTCCACTTGATGCGATATTATGTTAAGCAGTAGTTAATAACTCCATTGGATTCGTGGCAAGGCCTTACACACTTGCGATATGGCAGATGCGATATTGTATTGACCCCAACTATAATGTTGCATCAGGTCCGGTCTTGCAATCACAATCGGTGCTTTTAGGAGGACATCCCTTTGTGTATCATTGTTATGGACGGATGCGATATATTATTAACCCATAGCACAATGTTGCATTGGGTCCGCGTATATATGTATCACAATCAGGGGTTTGGGGTGATGGCACATAACCAAACCGCCGATTAACTTATCGTCTACATATATATATATATTATATTATATATATATATATATATATATATATATATTATATATATATATATATATATATATATTATATATATTATATATATATTTATATATTATATATATAATATATATATATCTGATGTGTGTGTGTGTTGTGTGTGTTGTGTGTGTGTGTTTTGCGCCTCTTTTAGTCTAAATGTACATATATAGGAGTCTTCTACCTCCGATAGTGGTAATGCATGCATATAACACTTTTGTGGCATTCTTGCTTTGATAGCTCTCATTGCTTCCTCCAATGGCTCTGCCTGCTTTTTTCTCCTCCGATAGCTCTGTTTGCTCCTCTGATGGCTCTGTCTGCTCGCTGCTTCCTCTTGATTCTTCTTGGGCATGTATTACATGCAATGCTTCTCCGATATGGCTCCTCTTGCTCCAATATGGCTCCTCTTGTTCCAATGTCTTCCTTTGTCTTTGCAATGTCTTTTAATGACCTCCTCTTGATGCCTTCATACCTTGATGGCTTCTGCCTTTTCCGACATGCCTCTCTTGCTTTGATATTCTGCAATATACCTTGATATGCCTCCTTTGTTAACTCCTTCGTTAATAGACTCTTGCTTATGGCTTGGCTATCCTGATGGCCTTGCTCTTGTCTCTTCACGGATCTGCTCTGCTTCCCCTTGGCTTCGTATCATCATCTAGTATCTAGAATATTTCCATATTGACAACAATGACAACCTAGGTCAACAGATGGGAGAGATTTATTTTCCACAAAATATTCTAGAATATGCTTAGTGGTATACACAAATCAAAGGTTGAGATTTGTCTTCAAAGTAGTCATGCCATTTTTTTTCTCTTAATTAAATTAATTAAAAATTGCAATATGTCCGAGTGCCACTTTAAATGATTTATGGTTATTTGGGCATGTGATATTGATAAACTATTGTATTGGCCCATGGTATTGTAACCAAGCCTATTTACAGTTTCAAAATCTCATGATAAAGTGGAGGTGAATCATTATGGTTAATAATCTTCTTACATATTTTTTAAAATGTATATATGTTTAATTTATATACTGATTCTTTTTATGATGAATAATAATAATAATAATAATAATTTTAAATTCAATATGGAAACCATGTTGTAAGATTTTTAGACCAAAGGTGTCCATTTTTGAAATTTGTGAGGCTAGGCATTGTCTACTTTTTTCATCTCCATTTTTGTTTTGACATATTTTTTTGTCTTTTTTATCCTTTTGATTAAATTAATTAATTAAAAAAATGTTATATGACTTAGTTTACCCATAATAATGACTCATGATATTATAACAAATCCTATTTACAAATTAATAATCTCCATGATAAAATATAGGGATAAAAATATTTAATATATTTTTAATATCTAAATTAAAATTATGTTTATTTATTTATTTGTAATGCTTTTGAAAAAGAATAATAATAATAATGATAATCTAATTTTGAAGATTATGGCTAAATTAGATATTAAATTGATATAAAGGGCATAATTTTTTTTACAAGAAAAGAGTTATTATTTTATTAAAATATAATTTTTACATAAGTTGATTCTGATATGTTTATGTGTAGTAGAATATTTATTTATATATCAATAATAAAAACTAAATATATTCATTTTTAGGATGTGGTTATCTAGCTTCATGTTCAAAATCCATGAGACCTATGATGCAATGGCCAACAAACACCTTAAATTAAATTTGATTTAAACAAACCATTTTCGGCATGGGGTTTTACACTATTTTGCTAGCATATTAATAAATATGATAATATTTACATTAAATTGTGTATTTTTAAAGATTTCCTTTAGGTGTTTAAGGGAACTTTTTTAGGTAGAATGATATAAATTGTTTAATTGAAAAATTAAATAGGTTTAATTTTGATTTTTTTCAACCAATTTACAGCTACATCATAACCTAACCAATTTTTTTTATGTAACATAAAATATCTAAGTTTTTGTTCAAGTTTGTAGCAGAATTCTGGCTTTAGGGATTCTTCCAAATTGCTTTAACTGATTATGATAAAGTCTGGCCTTAAATCCTATTCAACCTCAGACTTATTGGATTTTTTTTGTTTAGGAATGATCGTACTTGACATAAAGACTTCTTAACTATGATTAACTTACTTGGTCACTCGCTATCGTGTGATTTGCACGAGCTGTGCAAAGGGAACTGTAATTACTTCTAGAAAGATGAGAAAGAAAGAGAATTTTAATATCTGCAACGCATTGGATATTTTTTTGTTTAGGAATGACTGTACTTGACATAAAGACTTCTTAGCTATGGTTAACTTACATGGTGACTCTTTATTGTGGGACTCACACGAGCTGTGCAAAGGCAACTGTAATTACTACTTCTAGAAAGATGAGAAAGAAAGAGAAAATTTTAACGTCCATAAGGCTAAATATAAGTTATGGGACCTCTTGTGCAAGGCTTGAAAAAAAGTATGCACCTCAAGATATAACATAAGTTATAGGACCTCTTTTAGAGTGCAAAACTTGAAAAAAAGTATGAACCTCATGATATTTAATCCTCTTCAAAATTGATCTATATTGGTTCTATATATGCATATAACATTTGTAACTTTTCATTTTTAAAATTGTATTTTTGAAGGCATAAATGACAAAAATGAAAATGCCTTAAAACTTTACTTGTATACTTGGATTCTATAGATTACACCACATAAATTTGCAATTCCAACAAATCTTTGCTTGACAAAATTTAAATTTAAATTAAAAACTAGAATGAATGGCTCTAAATTAATTTAAATTTTTTAAAAGGAGATAGCTAAAATTGTAAAAAAAACCCCTTCTTTATGTTGATTGCAGGAATCTCAAGGTCACTCGAGTGAAAGATGCTCTTTATTTAATCCCATTATCAACACACACTGACTTTAGTCATTTTCTCCACCCAATTACATGTTTTGTGCACGAGTGTCTACTATGGCCTATGTTTCTCTTCATTACCTTGCATGTTATAGATTGGATATAATATGTATATAAGATTTTGACATAGTGGTATGTTTAGGAAAAAATGATTTAGCCACGTGGTTTGAGCCTGTCAGTCAACACAAGTTTGAGACTATTGCAAGTTTGACCACATTTCCTCCCCTCCATCCTCCACCCTTTAGGTTGTTATCTTTCTTTTGCTCCAACATTTTTGGAGTAACACCATAAGTTTGTTCAATTTGTTTAGTGTATCTTTGCACCTTTAGGAGCAATTACTAGTATGTAATGTAATATTAACTCGGTCAAACTATTTACCACACAATAAACATAGCTATGATAATAAATTAAAATGGTTGAAGTTTAATATTTATTGACTATATGATAATAAATTAAAATTATTGAAGTCTAACTATAAAATAAAAAATAGTAATTAATGATTAAATTAAAATTATGAAAATTTGATTTCAAAATAATCAGGTCTATCTATTAATATAATTAAAAAATATTTGATAAAGATTAAATCTCTATCATTCACACTCACTTAATAATAATGTAATTAAAAATTTTGAATTTTATTCCAAAATAAACATTATTATTAATATATATAACAATAATAAAAATTAAAATTCAAAAAAAAAATTAGAGTTTAGAAAGTCATTCACTTGTTTTTATTTTTAAATTGCACCCAATTATAGCTTTATAATTGGGTTTTGCTCAGTAAACTTAAGTTGATTGCAGATTCCCAAAATATTTGAGAATCCGACATGGGCGCCCCATGTCCCATCAATTCCCAAACATTCGGGGAAGCTACACTAGACTTAAGAATGGCCGGTTTGGCTTTATTGATTTGATGTACAACTTAATTCTTTAAAAAAGAAAAACGTAGACACATTTGGGTTTGGATTGTGGAGTGTCTTTGCTTCGAATCCTGTGATGGTCGCCTTTTCAGGTGTGTTATAGAGTATGGCACTATTTTTCCAGTTAATGCCACGAAAGTGGATGGGAAAATCACTGCAATCAAGCTGCTTACTCTCACAGCTGGCTAAATATTTTTTAAGAGTGGTTGCAGACAATTTGAGAAATGGGTATGCCTAAATAATTGAAAATTTGATGCAGTAGTTTAAATGTGAAACACCTGTAATTGGACCGTTTTGATTATTTTAACGAGAGAATGTGTAAGACCATAAAAATATTTAGAAAGTTAACCGAAAGTGAAGGAAAATATTATTTTAAAATAAACACTATTATTAAAATAATAATAAACTAAAATTTTAATTTCTGTAAATTGACATGATATATATAATATTTACAAATGGTGTGATTTGAAGTTCAAATCTATTTACAAAGTGTATCATGTGAAGTTCAAATCCATTTACAAAGTGTATGATGTGAAGTTCAAATCCACTTGAAACAAAATAAAATATAAATAAAACCTAAAAAAATCAGTACAACAGTTAGACTTGACAATTTTCAGAAAGGCTTTCAATTGTTTTTACTTGGCAAACAAGTTTGATGTTTATTATTAAACTTCATAAAGCAGTTTTTACTTGGCAAACACGTTCATTGCTTTGATGTACAAGCCAAATACAGGACGTGACTGTGAAGATCTGCAAACCGAACCTTTCGAGCCTTTCATCCATCCCTGCGCCAAACCTAAGAACACAATCTTCCGCCATGATCCTCCTCCTCCTCCTCTTCTTGTGGGTGGGCGTCTGCTTTCTCCTCCGACGCAGACGCTTGCGCCTAATTTCATCCATGGATCCCGTCCGCCACGCCCTGGTTCTGGCGAAGCTCGCAATGCACGTGGAATTCCCTCTGCTTGGCACGAAGGCTCTCCAATTCGCCCTTTTCAAGACCTTTGCAATTCCCTCCATATCCAAGGTGCTGGTTGCCACTCGCCAGTTCTCCCCGGCAGCCGTGACCAAGCGATACGAAGACACTGGAATTCTAATACAAGAAATCATCCTGAATCACGTTGACAGCCCCCGAGGATCCCTTGCGCTTCGCCGCCTCAACTTCATTCACGGCCGCTACAACATTTCCAATCAAGATTTTCTCTACACGCTATCCGCCTTCATCTTGGAGCCCAACCGATTTGCCTCCAAGTACGGTAGAGCATTCTCTTTTCCAGTGCATTTAATTTGTTTTCAGAGAAATTTATGGGGGTTTTCGTTTTTTTGTGTGCAGGTTCGGTTACCGGGAGTGGACGGAAAATGAAAAGATGGCGAACTTCGTGATGTGGCGCGACATCGGCACGCGAATGGGCATCCGAGATATTCCCGACACGTTGGAGGGAGTGGAGATCTTCAACCGGCAATACGAAGCCCAGAAAATGGTGTACTTCCATTCCAACAAGGAGATCGGCGATGCCACGTTGGATCTCCTGCTGTCGACTGTACCCGCCTGCCTCCGACCGTTAGGCAGACGGATCATATATTGCTTGTTGGAGGGGAGGCTTTTGGACGCCATGGGTTATCCACGTCAGCCCTATTGGCTCATCTGGATGGTGGAGGTCGCCCTGCAGCTCTGCGTTGGCAGGTTTGTGAAATGGTTTCTACCGCCAAGACCGCAGAGGTGGTCGACAGAAAGGATTTCATTGAAGGAGGGTGCCGAAGAGGAAGAAGGTGCGAAGGTCCATAAATTGAGATACAAGGAGTATGAGCCGGAGGCTTATCCGAATGGTTACCGGATAGATGAGTTGGGCAATGGCAAGCCCGGAGAACTCGGCGTGGCGCTTGGCGGACATCTCACCTGTCCATTTCTACCTCCCTTCTCGAATCCCAAGAAGCAGAGGATTGGGTGACTTGTTGTCCACATAGAAAGCACATATCACAAACTAGATTGTTAAAGGCTTCTGTTATACTGTACTTTAGATTGTTAGAGTCTCCTGAAATATTATATTTTATGTAGAGTCTCCTGAAATATAATTAATTAATTATTGTTTTTTTTAATGTATAGATTTTATGTGTATTACTCAAAATAGTTAATATTTTTTAAAACTATTTTAATTTTAAATTTTGTAGGTGTTTTGTTTATGTAAAATTTGAGAAAATAGTTGCTTTTTAGAGTTTCGGAATTCCTAAATAAATGATTTTATATATTAATGCTCTAACTTTATAACATTTAATATATATAACTAGATAAATTATTTATTTTTAAGCAACTTACTTTAACTTAAATATATATTGGAATACATATTTAGAGTAATATTTTTTTGAAAATATATAATATATTTTTTATATTGTTTCAATACATAGAAATTTTCAACTTGGCTTGTTTTAAAGTTGTGTTCAAATGGGATAATTATTAATTCTTAGTGAAATGGGTGATTTTTAATGTTATTTTCAACTCGACTTGTTTAATTAGATTCAAATGGATAATTATTAATTCTTGTGAGGTGGTGATTATTATGATGATAGATCATTTTTGGTTTATTTTTAATTTTTTAATATTAAATATAAATTATTTTTTATAAGTAATTAAAAGGTTTTATAATATTATTTTTTAATATTATTTATAATTAAGCGAAATATTATTTAGTATTTGAAGTTATTTATTAAGATTGCTAGTTAAATTTGATGGGTATTTATTAGTATTTTTTAATTTACTTATCAATATTTACAATTTTAATTTTTTTTGTTGTGAATTTCCCCCTTACATAAAAATTTACTTATATCTATTTTTTTGTAATATATATATATATTTATATTATATATATATATTATATATATTTTATTCTTTGTATGAGAGAGATATATACATTAAATTTTAACTCTATATCTTAGTGTTTAACAATTTCCAAATTAAACTGTAGTAAATAAAAAAGGTTAACCATTAGATAAAACTCCAAGATAAGCACATATTGCATGGTGGTTATAAACTCTAAGATAAACACAAGTTTATGGGTCTTTGGGCATGCCAGAAAAAGTTTGTCTATGTCCTAACTCACATTATGGGTGGTCACCCATGGGTCAAATTTATGATATATAAAAAAGCTATGGGGATAGATTAATTAGATTGAAGGGTTTTTAGTTCAACAAAAATAAAAAAAGGTGACATAACAATTTTTTTGTTTGATTTTGAGAGTTTTCGTATAGTTTTTTCAGTGTTAGTATGTTCACTATAGATCCTTTTTTTTAAATGGATCTATTTAGTGGTTGGAAATGAAAATCTCAAATGCACAATTACCATGGATCCTATGCATTCCATAAATTCATAATTAAATTTGAACATGAACATGTTTGGATGTTTCAAATCTTAGGATGTGATCTAAAGAGATCCTTCCTTACTTGTTAAACAAATCCTCTCAAATCCTTCTTTAAAAGTAAAAGTGGATTCAATTTTTTTTTAGTGTTTAAGGTCCCTTTTCAATCAAACTCATCATATTGATAGTTGAGATCAATTGCTCATTTTTAACATACATTACAAATAATGGATTTGAGCATGCTAATTGACAAAATTTGTAGAGTAATTCAAAATGACTTACAAAATCTTTGAAATTACATAAATAATGACTAGACATAATTTTCCTAAAGCATTGGCTACTGTAGCACTAATGAACATGATTCAATATGTTTGTTATTTAATGCATATATCTATGATTTTACTTTCTTTTATTTTCTGTTATGGTCAAATTATAATTTGTTAAAATAAAACACAAAACTTATATCAACAAATTTTTTTTTTTCTAATAAAAAATATAGATAATAATAACATTTAAATGAGGGACAATCCGATTGAGTAGCTCAATTGACCATCGTCATGATAATGAAGTGTTATGTACCAAAATATTTGAGCATACATAATGATTGTCATAATAACAAAGTGTTATGTACCAAAATATTTGAGCATACATAGTCACATAGAGTTTATTATAATGGTAGTGGTCATAATCCACTCCTCGCCAAGCAAGTATGAAACGAATTACAAGAAACACCTGGAGGTTAAGGGCAATTTGAAAATAATACTTTTCATAAAAAAATACTTTATTGGTAGAAATGCCCATCAAATCTATGTCCTTATACTCATATGGAGTTGTCTTTAGCGAGACTTTTTGGATTTTCCGGTGAGGGAATCCACTGGAAAATTTGAGGTAAAATCTTGATTTGTGTTATTTAAATTGGTTGTTTGACAATATATATGGATTGAATACCCTAAAAAACCCCTAGAACACTTAGATTATGCAGGGGTTACCCATCGAACTTGTGATTTCAATAAATTCCTGGCGGATTTTAGAGAAATTAGACTGGAAAAACCCATGAAAAAAACTTCCAAAAAAATAGCACTAA
>APFE031470681.1:0-23009 GCA_000404065.3 Pinus taeda | reverse complement strand
CTAACCATAGCAATTGTTTAGATTATTTCTCATATTCCCATGTCTTAAGGGCTATCAAATGACTACCGTCCCAATCCCTAGTTTTAGGTTTCATTGTTTCACTTTCAAACTCTACGACGGAGCATGAGGGTTAGCTTAGAAACCCACATTCTTACACAAAAACTTAAACTCCTACTCAAATTGGAAACTCTTAATTCTTCTTAGTATCGATCGATAGTGAGTGCCGTAATGGTAAGACAAAGGTTATGAATTGCATTTTTTTTTTCAAACTATTTGTTTAGTTAGTCCTCCGACTTATTGAATGATTAATGGTCGGTGATTATATTTATTATCAGGTATTTTTTGAAACCCTTTTATAATTCTATGAGCTACTCAAATCTACAATGAGTTACTATTTACACATTTTTAAGATTTCGTTCCTGGTCAAGAACTCATTCTTGGTTGTGTTAGTTTAAGATTGAGTTCCTTTTTATCAAATCTAAGGTTAACAATTCTTTGGTTTTTCTTAAGGTTTCTATTTAATGCAAGTTCTACTTACTTAGTTTATAATATGAGACAATCCTGGATGCAAACATCCTCAAATATGTAAGAAAGTTTAACTTATATTCTTGCTGTGTGAACCCTTTATATACCGAGATTAGGGATTTAGTTCATTATATGCTATGAGATTGCATGTTTATGTAATTTATTATATAATGATTAAGATCTCTCAGAAAGTCACATTAAAAATTATTGGTTAACTAGTTTCGAAGGTCAATCTAGTTTCAACATTTTAGCATGCTCACGAGCAAGATCAACAGATTGCTAAAATACATCTGAGAGATGCAATGATCAATATCCAACGTTCAAAAGAATAATTAATAAAAACGAGTTTTAAGGGATAAAAAATGATTTAGTCAATAGTTATATTTGACTTTTGAAAATTAATTAATTAATTATTTTTTATTTTTTTAATAAAAATATATAATAATATCTTAATACTAATAATACCATCATTATATGTTTTTCAAACCCTAATACATATTTTTCTTTGAGGATGTAACCCTCTAACCATTATTTGGAAAAATTCCTACATTTTTCTTCTTTTTTTCCCTCCCTTATGATTTCATCTATGTTTCTTTGGTTATTTACTCCTAATGTTCTATTTTTTCATCTATGTTTCTTTGGTTATTTACTTGTATTGTTCTATTTTCAAAAACATGTAGTTCCATTTTCCGAAGAACTATGCCTAGGTATTACAACACTGAAGGAGGGTTTTATGACTTCATCCTCTAGCCTAAGAAGTTATGTTTTTGTTATCCATACACAAAAAATTTCCAAGGATTACTAATATTTTATAGATTTGTCATGCAGGCTTTGATGGCGTTTAAAGGAATACTTTTTATTTCCTAGGTAACTAATTAAAGAAGACTTCAAATTTTACATTAGTATTATTCCATGTTTCCCAATTCCTTTCAGTTTTTTATTTATGAATAATGATGTTGTTGACCTATTGTAGGTACAACTCGAACCCTACTCTAACTATTGGACAATATCAATTTTTTTCACACCTAAGAGAAATTAATTTATTTCATACAACTCTAGGTATGGTCCATCTCTAATTTATTTTCAGTTTAACATGGTTTTACAGTAGCACAATGATATAAACAATGAGTTCCATCTTTGGATCAATCAAGAAGTTATTTACTTAGATTTTTGTTTTGCAAACTCTAATATAAGTGTTGCTACTATATATAAATTAGAAACTCACAACATTTTCTCCTTTTATGTAACCAATGAAAACTCTCAATATGTTTCCATTAGCTTTACTAGAAACATTTTCTATTTAAATATATAGTTTGTACCTTGTATAATTTTGCCTGTTAGAATTTATTTAGATAGGAAGTAAATTTTAGTTTGTTACAATTGTTTGGTCACTCAGTAAGCAAACTATGGTTTGTACAAAAATATTTCTATAATATAATATATATCATTGCAAGGTCACCTACTCATGTGCTAGTGTTTTACTCTTCTTTATGGCAAAATCTAATGTGCGTGTTTGTCATTTATGTATTATTTTTTTACCATTGTAATTTGTTATCGTTTCTTATATTATAATTACTTTTTTTAAGGCTATTTTCATGTTGTTTTACCGTTATACTAATACTCCCTGGGTATTTATTGGAGACTATTGTGCCTTTAAAAGGTCCTAAAACATATATGCCTAAGAAAATTATGCATATAGTGACTTATGCTCATGTATGATTATATGATTTGTTGTTACTTTTTTTTGTTACTTTTGAGTTCTCGAAAGTATGTTTGACTAGGGTTTTAAGCTGAGAGTACTGCCTTGTTATTAGATAATATATCTTCATGTGATATTACAATGTATAGGTATATTTTGTAAAATATAAAAGTGGTTATCCTTCTAGAGACAGGTACATAGATAATTTATTTTCCCTCTCGTATGTATTTTTAAGCACAATACATAAGAATTTAAAATATTCTAATAATATCTCTCTTATGCCATACCTTATATACAAGTTATTCTAAATTTTGTATAAATATATCTAGTTTAACAATTGATTGCATATAATATTTCATAGATATAAAATACATAAATATTATACTTTCTACCACACATATTTTTCAAAATGAATTATAATGTGACTTTATGATTATCCAAACAGAAAAAAACTATTACGTAATCATCTCCTTGTTTTTAGGCATCAACATCATTTGTCACATACAAAAAGAATATTATTAAACTATTCATACACTTAAAAATATTAATTTAAATACTTTATGTATTTCTTAAAATGTGTGCATATATAACATAATTGGTATTCCACTCACTTAGTCTTTTTTTACCCACACAAAAAATTATATCTTTCATAGCACAAACAATTATATCTTTCACAACGCAAACAATTATACATAGCAGATTGGATTTAGTGCCCCTATTAAAGTATGCATTCCACTTATTCCACATAATACATGCAATTTATTGGAAACATATAAAACATGTTTCTCACATATAATATGAAATTATAGAAAAAACATATTTTTGTGTATCTAGCCTACTCTTTCTAATCAAATGAGTTGTTGCAGATTCTACAGTCCAACTTCCCGTGCCTCAGGTTGTTATGGCGTGACGAACATTTTCCCGCTTTTGATCTCTCTCCATATGTTGTATTGTTCCGCTCGTTTTTCCTTTCCTGAGACGCTTTTTCTCCCAGCGCTCTACACACATGGTAGTGTCCTACTCCTTATGTGTCCTCATGTGTGTTATTATTAATGCTTAGGGTTTTTCATTAACTCACCATGCATTTCTCTCTTGCATAGTCTTCGTTTTACTTTTTATTTGTTTATTACGGAGAACATGGAAGGAAAGAGGTAACAGGTGGCTATTGATAGGTGTTTTGTTTTTTTCATGAGAACCATTACTAAATTCAAGTCACTTTCAATTTATGATAATTGCTTAAGAGATTTTTTTGATAAAAATAGCTAAAACAACACAATTATAGAAACTCAATCATATATTATGCACAAATGGTGTATGTGCAAAGACACTCACCCATAGATTTACATTCAGATTACTCTATTAAATAGAGTTTCTGCGATCCAACTTATTCCCAAATTAGATAGAGAGGTTGAGAGAATTTCTCAACCATCACAAACCAATTTCTTAAATATGGAATGTAAGCATTAACTCCAACATCCACCCTTAATGATTACATTACATGAAAATAACGAAATAATCACGCTTATCAGTAAATGCTCCATCAAGTTGCCTCATAACCCTCGGAAAAGTGTAGTTGGCAAGTTGGATTCACGAGTTTCCTTCCTCAACCCACGAAATCAAGGACCTCCCGAAGTTGATTAGTGGACAACATCCCAATTTGTCGCATAACCTCATCAGGAAACCACTTCCATCTCTACCACTAATGAGGGATCCTTCCCTAGATCCGCAACTACCATACTATCTGGACAACCATCCATACTGAGCCTTACTGCTACTTGACCTCTTTGAAAACAATTGATTGCAATCACTGAACTTCTAGTCATTCTATGGACGAGCTCCCATCCACCTAAATACATAGGCGCTGACCGTTGTACTTGCGAGTTATCTAGATAAGCCGTCTAGATACAGAATGTATCTAGAATTAGTGTTACAAAATGATTTTTTTTTTTAAATTTATTCTCACGTAATTTACAAATAATTTTATATAATACATAAATCAACACCGACTTTACCCTTAACAATCCAGATAAGGATGCCATGCATAGGCCCATTATCCATATTCTTCTGGACCAAGAGCAAGTTGATCCACCACACATAACAAAAATCTAACTCGCCTACCTTTTGTGGATGGTATCACGCATATGTGTTGCCATAACTGTGTGGAAACATGAGAATTGGATGGGGATTTCAAGCCTCCTGTTTTGTCAAATTTCGCTCTCACTGTTTTAATTCCTCTCGAGGTTTTTCTTGAACGTCCCCTAAATTCCACCGTTCTTTGTCTATCAAGAAATAACTAGCATTAAGACTCTTGGGGCATTCCAAAAAATCTTCGATTCCCAAGTCAGAATTTGTAGAATAAATCTTCGCTATGGAACCAATGTCCGCTCATTGATATTTTTTTTACTGTAAAGAACGTCTGCTTCCTGAACTGCTAAATGATAGAAACAATTTAGCAAAATCGGCGTCATGCAGAAGTTAATGATAGTACCAAATATGTGGGGAATCAAAAAACAGGACGCCTGGTATGCAAGCGGCAACATTCAAAATGCTTTTTCCTTTCAATGAAAAGGCAGATATGAGAATCGCAAGAAACACATCACCTACTGCATGAAACACATCATCTACTGCATAGGCGTACAAAAAACAAATCAATTAACATAGGAAATCAATTTTCACTCTTATTTTTCAAGGATTTAGACTCACAATACACAGGCCTCTGATCCTGTGCTCTGATACCATGATAAAAATAGCTAAAACAACACAATTATGGAAACTCAATCATATATTATGCACAAATGGTGTATGTGCAAAGACACTCACACACAGATTTACATTCAGATTACTCTATTAAATAGAGTTTCTGAGATCCAACTTATTCCCAAATTAGATAGAGAGGTTGAGAGAATTTCTCAACAATCACAAACCAACTTCTTAAATATGGAATATAAGCATTTGATCTCTCTCCATATATTGTATTGTTCCCCGTTTTTTCTTTCCCGAGACGCTTTTTCTCCCCACGCTCTACACACATGGTAGTGTCCTACTCCTTATGTGTCATCATGTGTGTTATTATTAATGCTTAGGGTTTTCATTAACTCACCATGCATTTCTCTCTTGCATAGTCTTTGTTTTACTTTTTTATTTGTTTATTATGAAGAACATGGAAAGAAAAAGGTACCATGTGGCAATTGATAAGTGTCTTGTAACTGCAACTATAATGTGCTTAAGCTTGAAGGGATTCACTTCATTAAATTTATACCATATTTGCAGCGTAAATGGAGTGAACGTGTTGGCATCAAACCGCAGCTGGGAAAAGTAGCTTTACAGAGGTTTCGTTTAATGGAAATTTTTTACATTCATCATCTCCATCTTGATTTCACTATTATTGAACGTTTCTCAACAGTGTGTCGAATATATAATTTGATATCATTTCATTAGTTTAATTCAGGATTTCTAGGAAGCAATCCATTCATGGCTTATGGGAAAGGAGACTGTTGCTATTAAAGATGATTTCACCAAAACCGTATACCTCGATTCTCCTCATAATCATGGCTTTTTTCATTCATTTCTCCCACTTCAATAATAGGTATTTTCTTCTCTATAATCATGGATTATCCTATTGATTTTTCCCATTTGAATAATTATTTCAATTATATTTGTAATTTAATTTTTTGGTTTTTAATTTTTATTTATTTATTTATTGGAGTTCACTCTCTTGAATCTTTTAAATTATTATATTTTTTTTGTTTGTGAGTGAATTGAGTTTCAAAATATTGACCCCTAAATCATTCTTGTGATTAATACCGAAGAGTTATTATTTTCAATATGAATTATAAAAACAATCTGATTTCTAAAATATTTAATTTTTGAAAATATTTTTAATTTTTTTATAATAAATTTTTTTATTTTTTTATTTAACTTTTACTATCTTTAACAAAGGAAAATTATTTTTTAATTTTTTTTTGCTGGCACTTATATAATCCCATTACCACTTTTTTCTAATTACTCCGCCTTTTTTTGTCCCTAAGGATAGGTGGTGTCCCCGTTCCACATTAAGAAAAGAGATATCTAGAAATATCAATCATTTTCATATTTATAAAATATTTTTAAGATAATATTAAATTTTAAATTATTTTGATCATATAATTGGTTTTTAAGTTCAATATTTCTTATTATTCTTTAAGATAGTTTAGCTAACAGATGAAATGACTAATAATGTCATTCTGATTAATGAAACAAATTACTATTCACAATATGGATCACAAAAGTCGACAAGATAAAATCATTCTTTTTTTTTTTGTCATTTCTAGAGTGAATTTTGCTAAAATATAGTATAGATTTTTAAAAATAATAAGTTTAAGTTTTTTAAGTTATAAATTTAAAGTTCTCTGGGCTTTCTCAAAAGTTTAATCCATTTATGCATTCAAAAATGCATTTTAAACAACAAGAAATCACATTGTTACATGAAATTATATCACTAATTTACGAGAAAAACAACATTTTATTTATTAATTATCTTTGATAATTAATAAATTACAATATTTAAAAAAATTGTTTATATTTATAATATGTAATAAATATAATTAATAAATTTTTTTTGTAATTGATATTTTATTAAATTTATAATTATTTTTAAAATAAAATATTTGATATCTACTTCTTCTTCTTCTTTTATTATTATTATTATTATTATATTTAAAATTATTTTGATGTTATTAATACATTTCAATAATGTAAAATTAATAATTAATTAGAAACAAAACCATTAAACTTTAAATTGTAAACTTTTATACTAGAAATACCTTAATAGAATTGTCCTCCACGATCTTATATAGTGTGGATTTTAATAATATAAAATTGATTCAATTTATTTATTTTGAAACAGTAATGACCCAATGCCTAAACAAGAGCCAAGATGCCCCGTATTGACCACGATGGTGCCGCCTACTCCTTAAGCTCCTTGAGCCTAACTAATACACGATGGCGCTGCCTACTCCTTAAGCTCCTTGAGCCTAACTAATACACGGCAAGCATGTCATTTCAAAAATCGAACACGGGTGCTCACGCCAATCTCAACCACTTGGTCTACCCTTAATTAATCAAATATGTGCATCCCTATCAATAATATAAAGGAAATTCAATTTGTTAATATAACCAATACAAAGATAATTTAAATTTCTTGCGTAATGGATTTGGATTCAATAAGTGATATTCTTATATGAGATATTTCTAAAATGAAATTTTGATATTAAAATAGTTTGTTTAAAACCTTGATTGTACATATAATATAAGAGTTGTGGTTTTTCTAAGTAAGGGTTTATGGGTTTCCTCTTTATGTAGTTTACATTTTCTCATGTACAAATCCCTTCAAAAATAGCTCATAGATTACTCCTCTAACCCGTGAGAAGGAATTAACATTTGAATATCCCATTATCCTCAAGTTCATTTCTGTCCTCATGTCAAGTCATGCCCTTCTCATTTGGTTTATTCTTACTTACGACAACCTCCCATTTATGGCCTAAATCTCCAACATCATTCTTCGATAAGGGTTGTCAGCGCCATAATTCATTCCAATTTATTGAACGGAAGGGTGGTACAACCCTCTTAGTCATTAGATCTAGCAATGTCCAATAAGAAAATTAGCGATATGGCTACAAAGTTATATCAAAGTATTCATCCTCCTTTGATATCTTCCCCATTGGTTACGACCTTTAGATCCTTTCCCACGTGAATCCCTAATGCATTCATTTTTTAGTACCCCTATGGCTCCGTCACAATTAGGCTCTATCAAAAGAGTCCTTTCCTGCAAAAATTTGAGTGGTAGAGATCTAGCAAAGTAGCTATTTTCCTGACTGTCGCCAAAAACTACTTTGGTTAATGTTATGATCAAGAATATTCATAAGTGAATAAGAGAAAGATGGTAGTGTAATATCCCTTTTGGAATATTTATCTAAAATAATGGTGATTTTGTTACAACAAAATGAGACAAGAAATTACCTGCATAAAACACCATAAATTTACAGTATTTTTTTCTAGCAGTATTTTTAATCTATAATATAGCCCAAAAAATAAATAGTATTGATACTATGACAAGTTCATGAAATTTTTGCAACATTGTAAATAATTAGAAATATCGAACACACGAAAAATATAGTTAATCTTAGTTTCATTATATTAATGATAATTAGGAGTACATGGAAATATGAAATAGGTGGAAATAGTTGAGAATCTTGAACAACTGTTGCAAACTCAGTCCAACCTCAAAATATATTTGTTGTAGCTCTAGACCTAGCCCCTCAAAATGAAACTGCAACCAATAAGCACTCCTGTGAATTCTGAATGAATTCAGCAAGGGGAGAGAATTGTGCTCACCCACTCTCACTGAAATCACCCAAGGGTTTCCATCCTCGGGCTACTACTGAAGTTAGGAATTCCTGGTTCCACAAACCTCTCCACAAGAATAAAAATACTCAACTCAAGGATGTCCCAAATGTCTCCTCCTCCTCCTTTTAAAGACTCCTTAGATTGATCTCCAAGTCTCTAAAAGAATCTTATTTTGATGATTTAATATTAGTATAGAAACTCCTTTTTTACTCAATCTAAGCGACTTTTAATTTATTTTATTTCACTACATCACGTTTGACCATTTTTCCTTCAATTAATTATTTTCCCCCATTTTAATTCAATTAATGAACTAATTAAAGTTGCTTTTAATGTGGGAAAATGGTCAACGACCCAGCATACTCTCTATGGCCACTTGAAGTCACTTCTAAACATTAAATCATCTATATATTCTCATCCCATTTCCAAAAAGCTATTACACCAAGGTACTCCATCAAATATTTCTCCCCAAATGCCACCTCAAGCATAATTAATTAAGCCAGACCCATTAATGGTTCTTCCTTTTCAAATTTGTTGGAAGGCAATGAAACAAAAGCAAAATTGTGTGAATGGTAATATATGTCTCTAACACCTCCTCCTAGATTTACAGAAAGAAACCATGACGAGCTGGGTAAACATGAGGAGTGATGCTACTACAATCATATTCAACCTACTATGTCACCTTAAGGAAGTGGAATCGATGGAACATCACATATAACCATCCAACTCATCAACAAAACCCTCAGGAGACAAGTCATCCACTCATACATTCTGTCCCTCAAACCCACTATTATTTTGCAGCTCTTAGGCCATAATCACTCTCATGCTATGGGAAAGGGAGAAACCAGAAATGCAAAGTCGCTCTCACAGGCCTACCGTCTAGCAACTGTAGAAAAAATTTGTTAGTTTTGTGACAATGAACTCGGGAATTAAGCCACTTTTCCAACACAGAATCATGGCCTCTACCCAGAACTTGTTGTAAATTCCATAATTCATTAAAAACATGATAACAATTCTTATCAATGAAAAATCACCCTCACGACTAGGCCTAATCATCCCCAATCGAAACTAACACTTTGTCAAACACTTGGCATCAATGCAACATATTGGAAATAATATTGAGAGCGGGGGTGAATTATTATTAGTCAACTCAATAACTTTTCATTTCATACTCAGATTTATATACACTACTTCGATGAAGGTAATTCGCATGTACATGCAACTATCTTTAAAGCAACCATCATATATCCAATAACCATGTGGATTAATAATAGAATAAACCATCACACATAAGCAACACACGTGAACACCAAGATTTTGTTGGCATTATGAGACAAGTGTTGTCCTTGATGGCAACTCATACAGGTGATAGATCATAGTGCAATAGGCCAGTAGCAAAGATCGATGATCAGCCTCTTAGAATGGAAGAAAATAAGGGGTTCACAGGTGCACCATTCAAAAGGTGCGGACCCGCAGGCACGCCATACACAAAGTGCGATCATGTTCGCAGGTCTCCCACACAAAAGATGCAAACCTAAAATGCACAGACTTTCATGCAGAGAAAAACGCATGTCTTATGGTTGGTCCATGGTATTTAGTCTGATGTTTTTGATCCTATGGTTTTGGTCCATGGTTTTGGCATCTAAAGTGTTGATCCAAGGTATTGGGTTCCTAGTATTGAATACCTATGGTTTTGGACCATGGTTTGAGTAAAGGCCTAACATATAAAAAGGAAAGGAGATCATTTGGCTAGGGGACTCATGAGTTGAATATCTCAAGAAGAAGAAGATCTGAAATTCTGGTGATCGGTTTGTGAGTGATAGCTAGACATAAATCAAGGAGAAAAATGAGGATTACAAGTCGGATCTACTAATGGGTTGAGATCTCCTCTGCGCATCATCAGATCTATAGATCTGATAGTCTCGGGTATTCCTGAAGTTTGAAAATTGTCTACAACCACAGGACCGCAAGTGCAGACAAGGAACAGGTGCGGAGGTTTGTAGGCCCAGAAGTGGTGCAGGTGGGAAGTGCACAGATGAGACGTGCCCGCAGGTGTGGAAGTGCGCAGTTGACCAGAAGGTGCAGGTGCGGAGGTGCGCACGTGAGCAGTAGGCGTGCGTACGAAAGTGTGCTGGTGAGCAGCAGACGCAGGTGCGAAAGTGCGCAGGTCTAACACAATAGAAGTGCGGACATCCGCAAGATTCTATTGGCTAAGATGCAGACTCTACTTGAAATATGTTTTAGTTGTTTTATCTATTACTGTTTTGTTCAAGGTTCAGATTTGTTGGCTGTATTGGTTCAGTTTGTGCACAAGGAAGTTGGTTGATTGCAGATCTATTTAATACGTGATGGATTGAGATCTTAAGAAATGGAATGTTTGATAGATTAGATCTGAATTACTAACGTATGTTTATGAATGGTACGATTTGGGTATGACCAATGTATGGAATAGCTCCAAGTTATAAGGAATTATTCACAGTATGAAAATTAGATGAAACGTGGCCTTTAGATTATGATGATATGTACCATGAGTATCCAGTCTGAAAATGTATGAAACGTGGTACCCTGAGGAGAGAAGATAGTTGGCCGGCACCTACATACTAGTATCTTAGCTAGTACAAGAGCTAAGGGGGTGGTAGCTCCCTTTCAGTAGCAGTTGAAAACTTTGGAGCATTTCAGCAGGTAGTAGCCTGCGTACTAGTAAATGGATTGGCTAGCACAAGAGCAAACGGGGTTGTAGCTCTCTTCCAGGATAGTCTAGAGAACGAGAGATGGTTGTAGCCTTCTGCAGGTAGAAGCCTATGTATTGTTATAAGTCTGCACCAGTACAGAACTATTGTAAAAGATATTTCTTATTAAATAAGACTGAGATGACTTGCAGCAGGTGGTTTTCACCCACATTGGGTTTCCACCTTACATCATGTTGTTCATGTGTGCTTCTTATGTGTAATGATATGTTCTATTTTACTGCTCTGGTTTACTGCTCATGTGTTTAATAATATTCCGATGCACTCATTAAAGATCAACTAATTGAATCATATGTTTACTGGATATACATTTGTTGCAACACATATGAATCTTAATATGGAAATGAAAAAGTTTTATTGATCTAATAATCCTGATTCACTGCCCCCCTCTCATTATTATTTCCAACAATTGGTATTAGAGCGGATCCTTTGGTAGAGGCTTGATTGCTTGAAGGCGATCCGTGGAACAATGGGAAAGAATCTTAAGAAGAAAGCACCTAAGAAGAAGAATACATCTCAAGAGGGCTACGATAGTGGGAGAATCGATTTGGGCTTATGTGGAAGAAGCACTTCAGATTCAGAATCATTCCAGAATGAAGATGAACTATCATGTATGAATTTGTTATCCTCTGATGTCCTAGCTATCTATCCATTTGAAGGTGATGTAAGTGATAATGAGACAACTGAATGTGCTCTTATGGGTGAACAAGAAAGATATCCAATAGAGGAAGAATTTAAAATCTTGACTGACAAAATCAGAGATCAACAAGATCTATTGAACAAAAGGGAATGTTCCTACAAAGAAGTAGCTACCGAAATAAAAGCTCAACTAGAGGAAGGAAGCAAGGTAAGGAAGTTATTCAAGGTCAAATATCAAAAGTTGCAGCATGAAGTAACATCTCTAAGAAATGAAGTCAATGAAAAGAGCACAACAATCAAGAAACTCAGAGATATATCCAGTTATTATGAAGGACTTGAAGCTACGATCCTCTCACTAAAGGAAGAACTTGAAGAATCAAAGAAGCAGAATAAAGATCTACTCCTAGCTATTGAAAAACAGGAAAACGAAGTTATCAACTTAAAATATCAGCTAGAATGTGCCTTCAGAATTCGTTAAATGCAGCAGGATCTTAATGAAGAACAAGAAAAGGAGATTCTCAAACTAAGGCAACAAATGGAAGAAGGAAGAAAACCTGAAGAAATTTTGAAGAAGCAGTGTCTGGAAAAGGAAGAACAACTTCAGGTCGAGGTAAATATCTTGAAAGGTAAATTAGAAGAAAAGGATAAGCTCTTACATTTTCAAGATAGTACTAAAGTCTTGGATGATATTCTTAATATTCAAAGGTCTCCTGCTATCAAAACTGGTCTTAGTTTTCATGAATCTATTGAAGGTGAATCTAGTAAGACAAGGGACTCTACTGCAAAATCTGAAATGCTCAATAAGGAGATGAAAGGTCAATCTCATCATCAACCAAGGAAATTCTTCAAAGAAAATATTTTACTCCTCCTATGAATAATGTTGAATGTTATGTATGTCATAATATTGGACATGTTGCAGCCAGGTGTAGAAGAAGAAGGGTTCAAGACCATCATGCAGAAAGATCATCACATTCAGAGTACTTTAATGGATATTTCTTTTCTTGCAATATCTTTGGTCACAGAGCTGTTGATTGCTACAAAAGGAATATGAAACATGTAAGATGGTATGCATGTAGCAATCTTGGACATATAGAAAAGGAATGCAGGAACAAAGCTCGAGCACCATACCTAAAGGAGAAAACATCTTCACAATTGAAGATATGGAAAAAGAAAGAAGTACAGCCAGAAAGATGTGGCATAGCAGAGTATACAGACATGATAGACTCAAAGGAAGCTGAAACAGTGGAACATTAGTGTTCCAAATCTCATACGCATGTATCATAAAGGGAAGTCGTGTATATATGCGAGTTAGACACTGCACAATCGTGTATATGTCAGTCTGAAGAAAAGTAGTGGGAACAGGTTCAGAAAAAGGGTCTGATATGATTCAGTCCATTATTTGCTTTGATTACTATCTGATGATGATGTGTGAAAATGTGTTGACCCTTGTATGTTGTTAAAATTGTTTTTGATCCTAGCTTGATGTTAATTCAGATCTGAAAGTTAACAGATGGCATAGGTTCAGAGGAGCATATGCTTTTAATAATGCATTGTTGGCATTATGATTAGTAGTCCTTGATGATGATGCTAATATATTGTTGTCATATGATACTTAGGGTTACATAGTTGATGTTCAGATCATATTATAAGGATAAGTAGAAGTACAATGTACTTTGTGATGAGCCTCTCATATGCTGCTATTGTTATATGCATAAAGATCATACAATATATTCATGATGCAAGATTTCTAAAGATCTAGATGCTCATATGAATGAGGATTGTTACTGTTGATGATATCAAGAAGTCTTGACAAATGATCTTGAGCTCAAGATACATAGTGGTGAATACATGGATGATTACTCAAAGATGCACTCATGGTGATATAATGATAGATTGGTACTTACATATGTTGATTGATGCAGATATTCCCAAGTGATGATACTTGGATCATGCAGATCTTGATGTTGAGATGATGGCTGTGGTATTTTTCACATATGATATAATGTGGATGACTCTGGATAAAGTTGATGCTGACATATCTTGTCACAGGTTGATGCTATCTACACTAATGGACATAAACAAGTTGTTCTCTGCATGCTGTTGACATGCTTATAAAGAAAATCATACACTATGTATGATAGTTGTTGAGGACTATCATGGTCTTATTTAGATGTTTGGTCTCTATCATTCAATGTAAAGTTGATATCAAGTCTCATGATGTAATAGTGTGTCTTTATCTAGTGTAGTCATTTCATGAGATCTCTTCTAATCATATGAAGAAAATTGTACCCTCTCTATGCATAGGAAGGATGATGAAATATTTCAGTCATGTAACGGCCTATGTTGGTTTCCCCATTATGCCTGGGATGGATGATGTAATGTTCTTATTTTATCATGTATCCTCATTTGTTTGATGGATGTACCCCCACTTGGTTGGGAGATGGTTATATGTACGAGTCTTTGATGATAGGAAGGTCACTTATGATGTATGGAGTGATGCTCTTTTAGAACATTTTTTTTGCAGACCGTGCTTACAGTTAGGGGGAGCATGAGCAACACACTTTAGCAATGCAGAGGCTTCAGCATGTACTCAAAGGGAGCATTGACAGATTGTTACACCTTGGCATATACAAAGGGGGAGCTCATTCAGAGATTTCAGCAGGTACTCAGGGGGAGTATGGTCAGTGGAATGATTATCAAGGAAGGAGCATATCTTCGTTTTCCCTTTGCCCTTGATGTCAAAGTGGGAGAGTGAGATGGTGTTGTTGCCATCAAGTCCAAAGGGGGAGATTGTTGGCATTATGCGACAAGTGTTATCCTTGATGGCAAATCATACAGGTGATAGACCATAGTGCAATAGGCCAGTAGCAAATATTGATGATCAGCCTCTTAGAATGGAAGGAAATAAGGGGTTCGTAGGTGCACCATTCAAAAGGTGCGGACCCGCAGGAACACCATTCACAAAGTCCGGTCATGTTCGCAGCTCTCACGCATAAAAGTTGCGAACCTAAAATGCACGGACTTTCATACAGAGAAAAAGGCACGTCTTATGGTTGGTCCATGGTATTTAGTCCGATGTTTTTGATCCTATGGTTTTGGTTAGTGGTTTTGGCATCTAAAGTATTGATCCAAGGTATTCGGTTCCTAGTATTGAATACCTATGGTTTTGGACCATGGTTTGAGTAAAGGCCTAGCCTATAAAAAGGAAAGGAGATAATTTGGCTAAGGGACTCATGAGTTGAATATCTCAAGAAGAAGAAGGTCTGAAATTCTGGTGATCGGTTGGTGAGTGATAGCTAGATCTAAATCAAGGAGAAAAATGAGGATTACAAGTCAAATCTACTAATGGGTTGAGATCTCCTTGGCGAATGATCATATCTGTAGATCTGATAGTCTGGGGTATTCCTGAAGTCTGAAAATTCACTATACCCATAGGATTGCAAGTGCAGACAAGGAACAGGTGCAGAGGTTCGCAGGCCCAGAAGCGCTGTAGTTGCAGAAGTGTGCTGGCAAGTCGTGGCCGCAGGTGCAGAAGTGCGCAGCTGACCAGAAGGTGCAAGTGCAGAGATGCACAGGTGAGCAGTAGGCGCAGGTGCGAAAGTGCGCTGGTGAGCAGAAAATGTAGATGCAAAAGTGCGTAGGGCTGACACAGCAGAAGTGCGGACATCCGTAGGATTATATTGGCTAAGTTGCGGACTCTACTTGAAATATGTTTTAGTTTTTTTATCTATTACTGTTGTGTTCAAGGCTTAGATTTGTTTGCTGTATTGGTTTAGTTTGTGCACAAGGAAGTTGGTTTATTGCAGATCTATTTAATATGTGAGGGATTTAGATCTTAAGGATTGGAATGTTTGATAGAATAGATCTGAATTATTGACGTATGTTTATGAATGGTATGACCAACGTATGGAACAACTGCAAGCTATAAGGAATTATTCATAGTATGAAAATTGGATGAAATGTGGCCTTCAGATTATGATGATATGTACCATGAGTATCCATTCTGAAAATGTATGAAACATGGTACCCTGAGGAGAGAAGATCGTAGGCTGGAACCTACATACTAGTATCTTAGCTAGTACAAGAGCTAAGGGGGTGATAGCTCCCTTCCAGTAGCAGTTGAAAACTTTGGAGCATTTCAGCAAGTAGCAGCCTGCGTACTAGTAAATGGATTGGCTAGTACAAGAGCAAGGGGGGTTGTAGCTCCCTTCCAGGATAGTCTAGAGAACGAGAGAAGGTTGTAGCCTTCTACAGGTAGAAGCCTGTGTACTGGTATAAGTTTGCACCACTACAAAACTATTATAAAAGATATTTATTATTAAACAAGATTGAGACGACTTGCAGCAGGTGGTTTTCACCCACATTGGCTTTCCACCTTACATCATGGTGTTCATGTGTGCTTCTTGTGTGTGATGATTTGTTCTATTTTACTGCTCCGGTTTACTGCTCAGGTGGTTAATAATGTTCCGATGCACTCACTAAAGATCAACTAACTGAATCATATGTTTACTGGATATACATTTGTTGCAACACGTATGAATCTTAATATGGAAATGAAAAAGTTTTACTGATCTGATAATCCCGATTCACCCCCCCCTCTCAGTATTGTTTCCAACAGATTTAAGGTGGAAACCCAATGTGCGACAAAAACCACCTACTGTTGTCTTCTTTTAATATAAGAAAAACCTGTTTACAATCTTATACTCGTACAGACTCACACTAGTACACAGGCACCCACTTGCAGAAGGCTACAACCTTCTCTCATTCTCCATCTACTACTGGAAAGGAGCTACAACCCCCTAGCTCTTGTACTAGCCAATCTATTTACTAATATGTAGGCACTGAGCTATAGAAGGCTCCAACCTTCACTTGTTTTCTAGCTACTACTAGAAGGGATCTCCAACCCCTTAGCTCTTGTACTAGCTGATCCGTTTACTAGTACATAGGCACTAGCATAGAGAAGGCTCCAAACTTCACTAGTTTTCTAGCTTCTACTAGAAGGGAGCTCCAACCCCCTAGCTCTTGTACTGGCTGGTATGTTTACCAATACATAGGCACTGACCTACATAAGGCTACGATCTTCTCTCTTCCTCCAGGAACCATGCTTCATAAATTTTAATACTGGATACTCCTGGAACACAACACTACATTCTAGAGGTCTCGCTTCATCCAATTTCCATACTGGACACATCAACAACATTGAAGTTCAAAATCAATCACCACTGCAATACAATAAACGACTGAAAACCCATCATCATTGAAGAAAACAAAAATCAATCAATCTGAAGATTCAAAACACTGTCACCAAAACACAATTGCAAGAACACAAAGGAGAAACTAGGATTTTGCATCAACAACCATAACCAACTACAACTGCAAATATCATATTTCATAACGTATACACTAATTTGATGTGATGAACCATTGTGTATACGTGCTTTTATCAAAGCAAACCAACGTACAGATCTACAAATACTAAATTAGGAACTTCATAGTTATTCCAAACTTTAGCCATACGTAGATCATAACATTTATAGAATAAAACATGCGTCAGTATTCAGATCTAGACTATCCATGATCAGACCACATAATGATAATTCATTTCATGTCTTATGATCGTGATCCATCATCCATCATCAACAACATAGATGCATCCTTAGTTCAGATCAAGAAAAACATCGTAAGCCCATAACCTACATATTTTATTTTGATCTCACTCTTCATAAGATATTCATTACTTGCACACGTTGGCCTAATGATATTTTATTCCTTATATAGTTAGATCTTGTGTTAATACCTCATACCAAAACCACTTAGGACCAATACGTTCGACCAAATACCTAGGGTCAATACCTCGAACCAAATATCTTGGACCAAAATCTTTGTTTTCCAATATGTACATGATTTTCCTCCTCTGGGAGTGTGTGTATATGTATACGCTCCTTTTGTTCTATTAACCCTCGTGGATATGTTGTTTGGACAAAGTGAACCTGCATATACTTCTTTAACCACTCTCTTTATTCAATCTCTGGAGTATGATCTAAAAGTTAACATGTTGCACTGTGAACTGTCATTTGAGTGATTTGTCATCAAGGACAACACCCATATCATAATGCCAACAATCTGCCCCGTTGGACTTGATGGCAACAACAACACAAAGAAATTCTCCCCCTTTGACATCAAGGGAAATGGGCGGACCAAGATATTCTCCCCCTTTGATATACATTATGTTGTCCATGCTCCTCCTAAGAACATGCTAAATTCTCTGATTAAGCTCCCCCTTTGTACATGTTGAGATGCACTGAACCATCCATCCTCCCCTTGAGCACATGCAGAGTCAGCAAAAAATATTTTTCAAAGGAATAACATGAATCTATAACTCAACTAAGTGAGTGTGACCTTCCTATCACCAATGACTCATACATACATCAATATCCTAACCAAGTGGAATTACAACCAATTTTGACTCATCGACCCAACCAAGTGGGGATATACCAAATGTTTATACATGAATGAAATAGAAATTATTAGATCATCCTTCCCATCCATAGTGGGGTTACAAATTAGGTATTTTCATCGCCTTTATATCAAATAATATACATGAAATTTATAGCAAGTACCAATAATCTAAACAAGACCATGATATTCATCAAAAACTATCATATATGAACTGCACCATCAGCATTTTCCAGTAGCATCAATATGAATAGCCTGTATACGTCCATCATCAAAAGAGTCACTTGAATCAAAACAAATATGTGGATCAAGAAATATAAGCATATCAATGTACCAAGATCTTCTAACATAATGCCAAAAATGTGTTATTAGAAGCATATGCTCTCCCTGAACCTATGCCAAATGTTCATTGTTGGATCTGATCGTTGCAAATATCAGTAAGAATCATCAAGGAATTATCATCAATTAGATATACATCAAATTTTTACAAACTTATGAGCACCAACACATTTCCACATATCATCAGCAGATTGTAACCATCATGAAACAAAGCAAATAATTGACTAAACCATGTCAAACCCCTTTTCTTGTGTCGTCCCACTACCTTTTCCTCAAACCAACATATATCCGTCTATGCAGCTTTGAACTCACATACATTCATGACTTGTCTTCATGAAACTTGCGTATAAGATTTAGAACACTAAAGTTTCACACTTTTAGCTCTCCCCTGAGTCTGTTATATCTATACGTTGTTCTATGCCACATCTTTCTAACTGTACTTCCTTCTTTTTCCATATCTTTGAGTGTGATGATGCTTTGTCGTTTTGGTATGGTTCCAAAAAATTTCTCCTGCATTCCATTTTTATGCGTCTAAACATGTCATGCATAACATATTACATGTTTCATATTCCTTCTATAATAGTCAATGGATTTGTGAACAAACATATTGCAAGAAAAACAATATCCCTTAAAGTACCTCGAAGCTGACAATCTTTCTGTGTAACAGTCTTGAACCATTCTACTTTTTCATCTCGCTACAACATTTCCAAACGTATGACATATAAAGCATTTAACATTATTCATTAGAGGAAATAACTGACTATCACTTCCACAGTTAGGAGTAAATGATTTTCTTTGAAGAATTTCTTTCCCTGGTTTTTGATGGAGTTGATCTCTCATCTCCTTGTTGAGCATTTTAGATTTTTCATTAGAGTTCCTTGCCTCATCTTGTGAGCTAGATTCACATTCAACAGATTCATGAAAACCAAGACTAATTTTGATGGTAGGAGACTTTTGACTACTAAGAATATTATCCAAAATCTTAGTAATGTCTTGAAATTGTAACAGTTTATCCTTTTCTTCTAATTTACCTTTTAAGATATTTACCTCAACTTGCTATTGCTCTTCCCTTTCCATATACTACTTCCTCAATATTTCTTCAGCCTTTCTTCCTTCTTCCACTTAATCCCTTAATTTAAGAATCTCATTTTCTTGTTCTTCATCTGGTTGAGGTAGTTCTTCATTCTGCGTATTTTCAATATATTCTTTTAGAGAGAGTATCTTAGCTTCAATTCTTTCACAGTAACTAGATATATCTTTAAGTCTCTTGAATGTCGTAGTCTTTTCATTTACTTCATTTATTAATGACGACACTTCATCCTGCAACTTTTCACATTGATCTTCCTTTTCCTTGTACTGCTTTCTTAATTTGTTTCCTTCCTCCAGCTGAGCTTTTAATCTGCTAACTTCTTCTTTGAAGGCACACTCCCTTCTATTAAATAGATCTTTTTGATCTCTAATTTTATCTGCAAGTCTTTTAAATTTTGGCTCTATGTTTCTTTCATGATCACTTCCAATATGTTCAATATTGCATGACCAAAGAAAAGTATCACTGGAAGACCAAAACTTTGTACATGATACTTCTTTTGCTTGTTCATCTTCAATATGAGGTGATTATGAATCTGAATACTTGCTTCCACCTAATGGCGAATTGTATCTCCTATTGCCATTGTTCCTTTGAGGTGTCTTCTTCTTTTGAGGTGCTTTCTTCTTTAGTTTCCTCCCCATTGCTTCTACGGATCTCCTTCAAGAGATTAAGCTTCTGCCAAAGGATCAACTCGGATACTAATTATTAGAAATAATACTGAGTGGGGGGATGAATCAATATTAGTAAACTCAATAACTTTTCATTTCATACTCAGATTTATATATGCTACTTCGATGAAGGTAACTCGTGTGTACACGCAACTGTCTTTAAAGCAACCAGTGTATATCTAACAAACTTATGATTCAGTTAATTCACCATACATTGATCTTTAATTAGTGCATTAGTACTATAGTAACCATATAAACTGTAACCATGTGCAATAATAACAAAATAAACCATCACACATAAGCGACACACATGAATACCAAGATTTAAGGTGGAAACCCCCTGACCCTTGTACTAGCTAATCCATTTACTAGTAAGTAGGTGCCACCCTATAGAAGGCTCCAAACTTCATGTGTTTTCCAGCTACTACTAGAAGGGAGCTCCAACCCTCTAGCTCTTGTACTGGCCAATATGTTTACTAGTACATAATCGTCGGCCTATAGAAGGCTATGACCTTCTCTCTTCGTCTAGGGACCATGTTTCACAAATTTTGAGATTGGATACTCTTGGGACACAACATCACAATCTGAATTTCTCGTTTCATCTAATTTTCATACTGGACCTATCAGCAACACTGAAGCTCAAAATCAATCACCAATGTAGTACAACAAATCACTGAAAACCTGTAATCACTGAAGAAAATCACAATCAATCAGTCTAAAGATTCAGAACAGTATCACCAAAACACAATCACCAGAACACGGAGCAGAACCTATAATTCTGTATCAACAACCATAACCAACTACAACTTCAGATATCATATTTCATAACGTATGTGCTACTTAGATGTGACGATCCAATGTGTATATGCACTTTTATCAAAGATGACTAGCATACAGATCTACGAATACTAACTTGAAAACTTCACAGCTTTTTTAGTCACACCTAGATCATAACATTTACAAAACAAAACAAGTGTGAGTGTTTACATCTGAACTATCCATGATCAGACCACATAATGATAATTAATTTCAAGGCTTATGATCGTGATCCATCATCCATCATCAACCACATAGGTGCATCCTTAGCTCCAATCAAGCAAAGCATCAGAAGCATATAACCTTCATATTTTCTTTTGATCTCACTCTTCATAAGATATTCATTACTTGCACACCTTAGCCTAATCATCTTTTCCTCCTTATATAGTTATAGCCTTTGTCAATACCTCCAACAAAAACCATATAGTATGAATACCTTCAACCAAATACCTAGGGTCAATACTTCAAACCAAATACCTTGGATCAATACCTTGGACCATAATACCTTCGACCAAATACCTCAAACCAAAACCTTAGTTTTCCAACATGTACGCACTTTTCCTCCTCTAGGAGAGCGTGTATACATATACGCTCCCCTCTTTTTTTTAACCCGTGTGTATACACTACTTGGAGAAAGTGAACCAATGCATGCTTCTTAAACCACTCCCTTTCTTCAATCTGTGGAGTATGATCTCTAAGTTAATCTGTTGCACTGTGAACTGTCATATGAGTGAGTTGTCATCAAGGACAATACCTGTATTATAATGCCAACAATCTACAAGTCTAGGATACAAGAAAAATCATAAACAACCGAAACAACTTATGAAACATAACCAATAGGATCACCTCCTTCTCCATTGAGCTACTACACCATCAATTAGGTCTTGCATCTATCAATTTAACAGTTACAAATAAATATATGAAATAACCATGAAATAAACCAATAATTCAACAATGCTTATAACTAACATAAAAGCATATAAATATCAGATATATGGCAGTCATTAAATCCACATATAAATTATTGTAAAAGTAAGAGAACTTGGATTTTATTAATCATAGGAAAATTCGACTAGGTTTGGGACCTCAACATACTACCCAACCATAGAGATGGCTTAACCAAATCTATCTTTCATCCAATCACACCCTTTCCATATTCCAAGCATGAACGTTGGATTTCATAAACTAACCAATCTAAGAAAAAACTAAGGAATCTGTAGGTTAAACCACCTCTACTTGCACCAAGCCTTGATCACATGAAAATCAATGCTCCAATCACAACTAAACAAAATCTGGAATTCCATTTGGAATCCATCACTATCCTTGAGTAAACTTCCATCTCCTTGTCACTCAGGCCTTACCAAAATCTGAACCGAATCACTAGGCCCTAAACCAATACCAGTCTCTCAGGCTTTACAATAATTTAAACCCAGATCACTAGGTCCTGAACCAAGACTTCTCCCTTGAGCTTTACTGTGTATCCCACCTGTAGGTTTTAACCCTGTACAGAAATTACCACCATATGAATTCTAAAACAAAGAAAATAAACAATGCGAGAGCATAACACATAAAGCACATATACAGAGATTTTCCCCTGGATCCCAAAACCAGTACTACCAGCTTGATTTTTCATTATTTTCCTTTCAATGTTA
>APFE031470680.1:0-32714 GCA_000404065.3 Pinus taeda | reverse complement strand
AGAGAGAGAGAGAGAGAGAGAATGTTTGGTGGGTGAGATAGAAATACAATTAAGGAGAGACGAAGGGAGATATAGATATAGATTGAGGGGGAAGAGAAGGAAGAACATAGAGATAGATACATGGAGGGAGGGAGAGATAGGTATATATGGAGACAGAAAGTATTTATGTGTGGGGTGGTGAGATAAAGAGGCAGAGAAGGGAAAATGGAGGGAGATATAAATATAGATGGCCGGGTAGAGGGAAGAAGAGAGATAGAAAGATATGGAGGGAGAGATAGAAAGAGAGATGGAGAGACAGAGAAAGAGGAGAGAGAGAGGGAGAGAGAGGGAAGAAGAGAGAGAAAGAGAGGGAGGGAGAGGTAGAGAGAGAAAGATGGAGAGACAAAGAAAGATGAGAGAGAGAGGGAGATAGACACAATGATGGAGGGGAGAGAAAGAGGGAAGCAGAAAGAGGCACATAAATAAAAATACATTTACTATATTATTCTTTAATATCGAATATTGTTAACCATAGAGAAATAGGAAGTTAAGATTTTACAGAATGTAAGAGAATTTGGATTTAGAAGCCCATGAAAATTTTGTTTTTTCATTGAAATAGTTGCACTAGTTTTAGTGTAGATGTTGATTACTAATCCTATTTGATTGATTACAATGGATGCATTGATTCAGTATAGTTATTGATTTCTAGTCGTATTTAATTATTTTCACTACATGCATTGATTTCAATGTAGATGTTGATTTCTAATCCTATTTGATTTGTTTCACTAGATGCATTGATTTTGATATATATGTTGATTTTTAATACTATTCGATATGCATTGATTTCAATGTAGTTGTTAATTTTTAATTTGATGTAAATAGATGTATGACGTATATTAGCTTCAAATGAATTAAATTAATAGTATGAATTGACTTCAATGTATTAACAAGAAAAAATATTGATGACATTTATAATAACTCACTTACTTGAAATGTTTGCTTATTGAAACTATAAACTTTTTGTAATTGTCTACATTATTATTATTCCTATTTTCCATCATTCAACATTGTTATTCACACTATTTGTAATTGTCTACATTCTTATTATTCATATTTTCCAACATTCAACATTCTTATTCACTTTGCATTCAAACAAGGTAATAGAAAGGAATTACCATTGAATCTTACTTGGGGTTTAACACTTTGTAAAATCAAAATTATCGGAGAAACATATTATTAATAGTAGATAGCAAGAGAGAGACAAGGTATGTTGTTGACTACAATAGCTCTAATTGAATATTTGAACGGTTTGGGATTTCAACCGCTTTTTTCATATGGCTGATAGGACAAGATGGTAAATATAACATGTTCCCCATGTTCCCAATAAGAAGAGTAGAAGAAAATATTTTGAGAATGATCTACTATTTATAATTCACTCAATTTATATTATTCACGTTTTCTATCATTCAACATTGTTGCATTGTAAGTCAAGTTATTAACAGTCTCTATCATCTAACTAAAATTATTTAACTGAATAAATTTAAAATTAAAATTAAAATAACCAGATTAATAAGATAAATATTTAGCATATTTAAAATGAAGAGAACAATTAGGTGTTCGACAAATTTTGTGTGACCACGAACCACTGAAACCAACCTAGATCCATCTTAACCCCATATATATCAAGCACTCAGATCAAATCGGTCAAGGTGCAAATCTTTTCTCAAATTTTCCAGTAAAAAAAGAGGTTTTGCACCTCAAAATATATGATCCGTCTCAACACTTAATGTATTTGGGGTTAATATGTATCTAAGCTTGTTGCACCTAGAGTTGCTCTACAACCCAATGTATACACCCCAATATATACTAATATATTTGGGTTTAATATGGATCTAGCCTAGTTGCACTGAGCGGTGTTGCTGTACAAACCAATGTAAGGGAGATTTGTAGTGTTTGTAAATGAGTGTAAACATTTATATCTTAACTCAAATAATAATAAAAAAGATAAAGTAATAAAAAAATAAATTTGAATTTATTATATTGTAATTTTGTTTTGGAGGGAAACTTAGTTCTTCCCATTCAAAGGATAAAGTAATAAAAATAATAAATTTCAATTTATTCTATTGTAATTTTTTTTTTGGAGGGAATCATAGTTCCTCCAACTCAAGTGAGAAATTATGTTATGGGAAAAATTACATAAGTAATTATAGCATTCGGTCAATGCTAAATTAATAGTGAAAAATATACAAATCATCCTATTTACATCTTATTCCTATTAATTTCTTATGCAAAGACTTGCTTAAATTATGGTGAGAAGTAATTGATGGTAATATGCTATTTACTCGAGTATAAGCGATTTTTCAAGGATTTTATTTTTTGATGGTCACAACAAAATTATCTAAAAATAATGCTTGAATATTGCAACCATATATATACATTATGGCATAAAATATGTAAGGAAATTATCTACATGACATTATATTGTGCAAAGGTTGCAATAAGACTTTCAAGTTGTGGTGGAATCAAATGTTTCAAAAATTATTTATCTTAATAATATTGAAAAACTATTTTTTTTATAGTTAGCGATTATAACTTGCATTGGTCAATGCTAAACTATTAGTGATCAACAAAGAAATCATTGTTAGGGTCCTTCCATGGTGGCGAATAATAACGATTCCATAACCTTATTTTAAATATAATTAATAAGAACATAATAACTTAATACTTACAATAAAATTACAATATAATAAGATTACACCCAATATATATCAAGCACTAGGAGGGATCAAATTGTCGAGGTACAAATATTTTCTCAAGTTTTGCACGAGGTTTTGCACCTCAAAAGATTTTATGAGTCTGGACTCCTCCCGACTCCTGGTATATTTGGGGTTAATATGGATCTAGGATAGTTGCATTGAGAGGTGCTCTACAACCCAAATATCTAAGATAAAAATTTATACATCAGTTTAGTTAAAAAATAGTAAAAGGTTGAAAGTAATATATAGCCTTGTATGGAGGAGATAAAAGTATTATAGAGCCTTGTATGGAGGCGATTTCGTAGTGTTTGTAAATGAGTGTAAACATTTATAACTTGGCTCAAATAATAATAAAAATAATAAGCTAATAAAAATAATAAATTTCAATTTATTATATTGTAATTTGGTTTTGGAGGGAAACTTAGTTCCTCAATTATGGGACGGGAAAAATTGCATAAATAATTATAACATTGGTCAAAGCTAAATTAATAGTGGAAAATATACAAATCATTCTATAGTCATTATTTGGCGGTAACCAATAAATTGATATGTGAAGTGGATATGTAAATTTGTTAACAGTATATGTATTTACATATTGTTCCTATTAACGCTTTATGCAAAGACTAGCTTAAGTTATGGTGGGAACCAATTGAGCATAATATGTTATTTACTCAAGTATAAGCTACTTTTCAATCATTGATCAACAAAAAATGTATGGTTAGGGTCCTTTGACTGTGGGGACTAATAATGATTCCATACCCTTATTTTAAATTTAATTATTAAGCACATAATAACTTAATACGTACAATAAACTTACAATATAATAAAATTCTTAAAGTTGGATATGCATCCCGTTTTAGCGTGAATATTATTAGCTTAGAAATAGGCTTTGTTACAATACGATGGGTTAGTACCATAGCTTATCTGTCCAACATACCCAAAAACTATAATTGATTTTGATATATGTAGGCTATAATATATTTTATAATTACAATAAAAAAATAAATATAAAATATATTATAGCTTAGATATATCATTGATTACACAGAGTGACAATTCTTGATAATATGGAGAGGGAGAGAGAGAGAGAGAGAGTTGGAGGGCGAGAGAATGGGAGTGAATAACAATGACATTGAGAGATAGAGGTAGAGTGAGAGGAGTGACAAGGCAGAGATGGAGAGAGAGTGGGGTGAGAGAAGAGAGGAGAGAGGGAGGGAGAGATGGGGAAGAGAGAGACGGAGACATACAGATTTGGGGCAGGGGGGAGAGAGAATGAGTGAGGGAGGGAGATAGTGAAAGGGTTGGAGGAAAGAGAGAGAAGGAGAGAGGGAGGGAGATAGTGAAAGAGTTGGAGGGGGGAGAGAGAGAGAGTAATGTTGTGGAGAGGCAGAGGGAGGTGGGAGAGAAAGCGAGAGAGAGGAAGTAAGATAGTGAGGACTTGATAGAGAGAAGGAGAGAGGGAGGGACACGGAGATCGAGTTATAGGGGGAGAGATATAGATGTAGAGAGAGAAAGAGAAGGGAGAGAGAGAGAGAGAGAGAGAGAGAAGACATAGAGATAGAGGGGGATAGGAGGGAAGAGAGAGAACAAGACAAGGAGGGAGAGACTGATGCAGGAGCATTCAACCCAGGGGAAATTATTGTAAATAATAGTCATAGGGGGTCAAGCATTCTAGAATTATTTCCCTAAGTTACAAGTTAGTGTGATTAATTAGATGTTTCCAAATTAAATAAATGAAAAAATAGGAAATACAGAGTGTTTTAGGCAGAAAGCGGTGAATGTGGATCATTATGGGATAAGGAAAACTTTTCTATTTTAGAACATGGAAAAAGATGGGAAAAGCCTCAAGATGCTTTTTACCATATGTATACATTGCATGTAGACTCTTAGAGCTTTTAGTTGAGTGATTTTAGATCATGCTTAGTTTTATATAAATTAGGAATCCTCAAAGACATTGAAGATCAGAGAGAGTGAGTGTGAGATTGAGAGCAGGCTTTGTAAGCCTTTAGAAATTTGTAAAGGGCCAAATGATCGAAATTCAGGCCAAATTAGGAGGTTTTATGTAAGTATTATGTATTTGAATATAATATTTGATTTTCTGCAATCATGCCATTATTAAATTTGTGTGAGATTGGTCGCCAAGCTCAGAGAGGGGAGGCGTGCCAAAGATTGATGATAATTTTTCTCTCCATGTCTTCATAAGTAAGCGATTCCTATTGAATCCAATAAATAATTAACTGTGTTTAAAGGCTTGAATGGCCTTTTTATTTCTCCGCTTGCTTTCTTGACTGTGTATTGAATTGTGGAACGGTGATTTTTATATTTCGTGAAGCCTCCATGCGTTACAATCAAAAATCATTTACCTCCATGTGTTGGAAAAACAATGCCATGATGACGAAGCAGAGAAGGGCGATGGTGGGCGGAAGAGGCTTCGACTATCACTGTGTTCTCCAGCTAATGGAATTATGAATTTTTATAAGTTCTATATGCATGTCAATTCATTGTATTTTTGATCGAATTTCATTGTGATCTCACGTGATGCTTCATTGAACCGGTCGAGCTTGTAGAAGGCTTTGGTTAATATATTAAATCTCTATAATTCAGTTTTATTCCAACAGTATTGAGATATGCGTAGAAGGATTCACCAAAGAGCAAATAACCGCCTGTACGAGTGCATCCGAAGCTTCTTTCCATGGTTCTGAAGACCTCCACGATTGGTTCCACCATGCGTACTTTTGCATAAACTTTTGCATTTGCTAGAGATGGGGTTCATTGTTCTGCGAAAGAGGTTGTATTTCAATCGTTGTGCCAGAATAATAAAATTGGTGGCATAATAGGAAAAGGCGTTGCTATTTTTTTTTGTATAATTTCCATAATAAAAGTTGCTGCTGAAGAGTGAAAGTGTTGATCAAAGTTGCGCAAAGAGAGGGTGCTTTATTGATTGTGCATGGTGTTCACAGAGGAATTTGAAACAAGCTTCCGCATAAGAATGGAGATTGCCAGAGTATGAAATTGCCCAGATTGGAGTGTTAATTGGGCAGTGACATAAATGCATTCTTAAATTCATGGTAAAAGAAAAATCTTGGGTATTGCAGGCCAGGATTGCATCAGGTGGTATCAGAGCCTGGCTCTGTTTTCATTGAAGAATGTTTGTTTTGTTTTTAATGAATGCAAGAAGGTTTTGATGAAGAACTGAAGAAGGTTTTGTTGAAGATCAGACTTTTAAATTTGATATGCAGCATACACAATTGCAAGTGAGCAGGATTGCAGAAATGGAAAGACGACAAGATCATGCAAGATCTTAAAGGTGAGATGATTTTTGAGTTGAAATTTATAATTGAAGTTTATGGTTGCAAAGAAGGTGGGAGTGAACCTGGCATTCGGCTGAAGGCTGGATAAGGAGGACAAGTGCAGTGTCCTGAAGAAGAAGGTGAGTTGAAGAGATAGCCTAGAGAGAGCAGAGGAGTGCTCAAGAGGTTCCAGAGGCAGTGAACCAAGTACTTACCAAAAGACCAAATCCGGAGGGAAGGATTGGTGAGGTAAGTTGTAGTAAGAGAGATTGTTGTTGCAGAGGCTGGTACAACTCATGGTGAGTGAGAAACTCATGAGGAAGCAGTCTGCCAGAGGCAGAAGGAATTTTTCTAGAGGAGGAAGAGGTTCAGAGAAATTCCACAGAGATGAGATGACTGCAGGAGTTCGAGAAAGAAAGATTGCAGAAATAAAGGCACAGTTGCAGGTACTGGAAGAATGGCTGCAACAGCAGGAAAAGCAGAAAGGAAAATGGCTCTTCCCACTGAAGGGAAAAAGAGTGATTTGGCGACAATTGCAAAGGAGGTTGAGACAAATTCTGATTGCCTTGTTGAAAAAGGGACTTAGAGTTCTTGAGCCAGGAATGGAATTTGAAGATTCCACATGCAGATCTGATCAAAAGGAAGTGCTGAAGAAAGCAGTCAGGACTAAAAAGTCTTGTAGTTTTAAAACTGATGAGTTGTGTATGTTTGCAGGTGCAGAGGAGGTTTCCATTGGTGAAACATAGGAGGAGATTATTGACGATTTCTTGAGTTATTGGGCAGATCCAGATCAGCTGGATAATGTAAACTCTTGTGTTTGTATAGCTGACAATTGTGATGTGATTACAGGTGCTGAGGAGGATTTTCCATCTTGTGAAACTGTTACAGCACAAGAGGAATTTCTTGTGGATGTTGAGGAAGAGAATCAGTCTGAAGCATAGATAAGGGAAGTAACAGCTGATAATTTATGTATGAATGCAGGTGATGATGATATGCTTCAGCGATGCTACAGAGAAATTGCGTTATTAGAATATTTGTTGGAGAATCCACAGTATGACAGGGAGATTGCAACAGATGAAAAAGTTCAGTGCAGTGAACAAGAGGAAAAAGACATCATGGAAGCAGATGAAATTGCAGGTGACAAGCAAAGGAATGTTGCAGAGGGACAGGAAGTTTGGGAGGCAGCAACATCCATAGTGACAGCTAGAGCAACATGTGGGGCGACATTTATGGTGGCACCTGAGGCAACAATGGTAGCAGCAGAAGAGGCACTGATGCCTTATGTTTTTTATTCTAACAATTGTTTTGTGAATACAGGTTTTATTGAAGATGCTGGAGAAAGTCTATTAGACAGAGAAATTGAATTGATGAAGCGGGTGATGGTGAAAGAATCCCGGAATAACCCAGCAACAGTGAAACAAAGGAGAAGCAACAAAAGGAAGACAACAGAAGATTACGAGAGTGCAACTAGTAGAGCAAAGCAACATAAAGTGTGGAGACCTGGAACAACAAACAGAAGTAGCGACAAATGGAAAGTTGCAGCACAAGATATGGGATCCAGGAAAAAATAGATTTGAACACATGATCAGGAGATCATGAAATTTTTCTACCTTGGGAGTCTGATGCGGGAGCATTCAACCCAGGAGAAATTATTGTAAATAATAGTCATAGGGGGTCAAGCATTCTAGAATTATTTCCCTAAGTTACAAGTCAGTGTGATTAATTAGATGTTTCCAAAGTAAATAAATGAAAAAATAGGAAATAGGGAGTGTTTTAGGCCTAAAGCAGTGAATGTGGATCATTATGGGATAAGGAAAACTTTTCTATTTTAGAACAGGGAAAAAGATGGGAAACGCCTCAAGATACTTTTTACCATATGTATACATTGCATGTAGACTCTTAGAGCTTTTAGTTGAGTGATTCTAGATCATGCTTAGTTTTATAAATTAGGAATCCTCAAAGACATTGAAGATCAGAGAGAGTGAGTGTGAGATTGAGAGCAGGCTCTGTAAGCCTTTAGAAATTTGTAAAGGGCCAAATGATCGAAATTCAGGCCAAAGTAGGAGGTTTTATGTAAGTAGTATGTATTTGAATACAATATTTGATTTTCTGCAATCATGCCATTATTAAATTTGTGTGAGATTCTTCACCAAGCTCAGAGAGGGGAGGCGTGCCAAAGATTGATGATAATTTTTCTCTCCACGTCTTCATAAGTAAGCGATTCCTGTTGAATCCAATAAATTATTAAATGTGTGTTTAAAGGCTTGAATGGCCTTTTTATTTCTCGGCATGCTTTCTTGATTGTGTGTATTTAATTGTGGAACGGTGATTTTTATATTTCGTGAAGCCTCCATGCGTTACAATTAAAAAGCATTTACCTCCATGTGTTGGAAAAGCAATGCCATGATGACGAAGCAGAGAAGGGAGACGGTGGGCGGAAGAGGCTTCGACTTTCACTGTGTTCTCCAGCTAATGGAATTATCAATTTTTATAAGCTGTATATGCATGTTAATTCATTGTCTTTTTGATCGAATTTCATTGTGATCTCGCGTGATGCTTCATTGAACCGGTCGAGCTTGTAGAAGGCTTTGGTTAATACATTAAATCTCTGTAATTCAGTTTTATTCCAACAGTATTGAGATATCCGTAGAAGGATTCACCCAAGAGCAAATAATCGCCTGTAAGAGTGCATCAGAAGCTTCTTTGCATGGTTCTGAAGACCTCCACGACTGGTTCCACCGTGAGGACTTTTGCATAAACTTTTGCATTTGCTGGAGATGGGGTTCATTGTTCTGCGGAAGAGGTTGTATTTCAATCGTTGTGCCGGAATAATAAAATTGGTGGCGTAATAGGAAAAGGCGTTGTTGTTTCTTATGTGTTCTAATCGGAGTTCGAACTGCAAACAAATGAAAGGAGCACTGTGTTTTTTTTGTATAATTTCCATAATAAAAGTTGTTGCTGAAGAGTGAAAGTGTTGATCAAAGTTGCGCGAAGAGAGGGCACTTTATTGATTGTGCATGGTGTTCACAGAAGAATTTGAAACAAGCTTCCGCATATGAATGGAGATTTCCAGAGTATGAAATTGCCCAGATTGGAGTTTTAATTGGGCAGTGACTTAAATGCATTCTTAAATTCATGGTAAAAGAAAAATCCTGGGTATTGCACGCCAGGCTTGCATCAGAAACATGGAGAGAGAGAGAGTCAGGAATAAAGTGATATGAATTTCATCTACTCGATGATGTTAATAATGTTTGATCTATGAAGTATGGCTTAGCAGTCAATTGGTTCACAATCTCAATTTAAAGGGCATGTACATTCATTTGTAGATAATAAACTATGGAGAACTCTTATGCAAATGATTCTCTTTTCACAATAGTATATTTATTAATGTAGATCATGTTACTATGATAATGAACTCTTTCCCAGATTGAGGGTTTTTTTTTGTGTGTTGTGAGTTGTTTCTTATTTGAGTTGGTCATTTTTGTTTGAGTTATTTTGTCTTAACCTTATAAACTTGTGTAGATGTATCCTAAATATGAAAAAATATAGTATCAATAAGGCTTATAATGTCATGGACATTTACTTTCAATCTAAATGACAATTATACTATTGAAAATTTCTCATAGAAAGAAACCTACATATGATATGTAGAAACTTTTAAAATTGGTTAACTATAGAGTTATTTATAATTCAGCTAACTTGTTATTTATAAAATTTCAAATATAAAGCATTACAATACTTATGTTTTTATTATAAAATAAATAAATAAATAAATAATGAAAAATGTATATTTTTAAATAACATTTTTTTTATAATTAAATAAATCTTAACAATTCAGTTTTTTATTAATGATTTAATTTGATATTATTTATATTTGTATTATAAATTGACAATTCACTCCAAAAACATCACTATAAATCATCTATTAAAACCTTTAAAAAAATATTAGTGTTTCCATGGTCTAAAAAAAGATGTTACCCTAATACGAGTAGATATCCATATTTTCATAATTTATATGGTAGATTTTGAAACAATACTTTTACCATATTATAATTTTATAATAAGTAATTTAAATCAAAATTACATAGTTTAATTTAATTAGTTATATTTATTATTTGTAATAATTTACTCATAATAAACTAATCTAGATAAAAATTATTTTCTTTAATTTAACATAATTAATTATAAATGTTTAAATAATTTAATATATGAAATGGTTTAGTTCACAACTCCCGAAGATAGAATACAATGATTATATCATCACAATTCATGTGCCTAGTAAATGATCGAAGAAAAAGCAGGGTGAAAGAATATTCATTAACATTTTTTATAAAGCAGAGAAGTAATTAATATTCATTTTGATATTACATTTCAATATAAAAATATGGAAATTCTACATAAGTTGAATTTAATATGTAAAGTCACCTTTTTAGGAATTATTATTATTTTATTCTATTGTTTTTAGTGGAAGTTGGTGGATATTATTAATTGGCATGAAGTGGTTTATAGGGAGAAAACACAAATCATATCGCTAAGTTGAAAGTATAAAATGAAGATTGTGGCCAAATGAATTTTATTTTAAAAGAAGGTATAGAATATGAGAAGGCTCTTCTTCAAAGAAATTTGACTATTATTCTTAAATTATTGTATTTCGATGTATATAATAGGGAAATATAATAGGGAAATAGGGAAATATCTATTATATCGAATAATTTTTTTTCCTGAATGGAGGAACGAAAAAGAATGTGTGGAAAAAGAATGTGTGGAAAGTTAACTAATTATCTTTTGATGGAAATTTCAAGAATTTTAATATCGATGATGTATGAATATTCAAAAGAATATTGGAGAAACTAGTGTATATATTATGTTTTATGTAATATAATTTTTTATAACAAACAATAATAAAGGATTATTTATATTTATAAACAAAAAACCAAAGACACATGATATCTAGACTATTACTTCGCTATTGAAGTACTTAAAAATTTAAGGCATGTATTTTAAAAATTTAAGGCATGTATTGAGTTTCTGAAAGTAGTACTTTGGAAAATTGATGGAAAATTTTAGTATGGAAAATTGTTTTTTAGGTTGGTAAATAAACTAATTTATACATTAAAATAAGGGAAAGTTATTTTGGGATGTAAAAAGATATAGATAGCTTAAGGAGAGTATTATAGAACTTATTACAATAAAAGTATTAAGTTGATTTTCAATTCGGATTTCTCTATGTTCATGCAAGAATTTTATGAAAGTGTTGGTACACTGTACAAAGAATTTTAATATAATTAAAGGGAATTCAAATCTTTGGGATCAAACATTCTGAGGATGACCACAATCTCATTGCACGCTGGGATTTTGAAATCAAGGGGATATGGAGAAATGGGTGTCTACTTCAAGATACATCAAGAGTAACAAATGATTAGCTATTTCTTGAAGCTCACACAAAAAATACATTCTAGAAAATTCAGCAATAAAGAAAAATAAACTAGTCATTTAAATTCTACATTGTTTCACAAATAAACAAATTGTAAACCACATCATCTAAATGCTTTAGAAAAACATATTGGAAAATCTTAAAAATATGCTTAAACTTTCAAAGTTTAATTTCACATTAAAAGACTAATGCTAATATAGAATCCTTACCATTACACATTACAAGACTATTGCTAATATAGAATCCTTAGTATTATCATAAATTGTGAATATTCTTGTAAAAGTTAGTTTGGAAAAAATATGAATTGTAATTAGACATGAAGAACCATCATAAATTGTGAATAATCTTATAAATATTAGTTTGGAAAGAATATGAAGAGTTCTAATTGCATATGAAGAAGTGTTTAGAAAGACGCTGAGACCAAAGGTAACCCAAGGATTTTATTTATAAAGGCCATTTCAATAAGAACTCTTAATGCATTGTGTTATTCAAGCTTCGAGTGATAGATATCTCACAGTAATCAAAATAGTCCAATAGTTTGTTGTTTCAAAACAATTAAAATTATTATAGAATAGATATTTGTAGAGAAGATGTAGTAGATATTTTAAATATGGAATATCACACATTTATAAATAGTTTATGACTATAAATTATTTAGCGTTGTTAGAGTGAAAAATATTTAAAATAATAATAAAATTAGAAAAGAAAAGATGAAATAAAAATAAAAATAACTATTAATACCATATTTTTATTCTGATGATGTTATTTTTTTATTTTTTACCCAAAAAATATTTTATATTTTTAAATCTTGGTTATCTAGATATATTTTTTATTAAAAAAAATGTTATGTAACTTGGATGAAATAAGTAAGTCTTTGAGTCCAATTCCTTTGAAATTTCGGAATAGGTAAGCCTCTTTCACTTATGTTGAAAAAGTTGATCGGTGGCTTGTCTAGATTATTCCCGATTATAATAAATAAAAAGAAAACAAAATTATATTTTATTGCGGAATAGGTAAGGGACATATCGCAACCTGAAAGAAAATACTATAAAGATCAAACTATATCCTACGACGAACAAGAACACGCAAAAGATCAAAATATATACTAGTGAGAGATGGCCCTAAGTTTTATATACTAGTGCAAGAAGGCGCTAGGTTTTATAATAGAATTAAATCATCAAACTGGGCGTATCCGCTGGGTTGTTCTTTCCAGCCATAATGGAAGTCTGATGATCCCTTGTTATCTCTTCCCTGCCATTCACGTCCATCTTGTACTTCTCTGTTCGTAGACTTGGTGGACATGGAACATTTTTGTCGTGATGAGGCCCGCAAGATTTTCCCGCTAACCCCGCTTCCAACGACGAGCCAACAATACTGCTTTGAGGCGGTGGTGGCGGTTTTGGAAGATTGTTCTCGGGTTGACCGTCTGCAAGTGATTGCCATAGAGCTAAACCTTCTACTGCTACGCAAGAATGAACATTCATTCTTTTATCAGTAATCCCATGCATTGGCCTGCACGTGGCGGAGACTTCCTTTAACAACAACGTCATCACAAATAAGAGAAGAGCAGCATCTACAATAACAGACATACTGATTTTCATCTGCATGGGCAATGAGATTATCGGTTTACTAGTGTTAAAACCGATGTGTCAGGAATGACAACTTTTATGCCCTTAATCGGATACCGCCGAAAAGATCGGATGCTGAATAACGATAGATGGTTGCTAGCTATTGGTTGGACATAACAAAAATTATGGCAGAAATGCTGTGTAGGGCTGATTTGCAATTGCACGTAAACTATTTCATGAATATACAATACTCACAAAGGGGCATAGTCTATAAATACATGACGGAGAAGGGGATGGGAGGCGTATCCGAGTATCCGAATTTCTTGATCTGATGTGGTGAATAAATGTGAATATGGAATTGAATTCAAATTAATTGTAGTATATACTATATACTATGAAGGGAGTCTTTGTTCGTAGAGCACACGGAAGGGAGTCTTTGTTCATAGAAATTGCCGCGGCTCGAAGATATTTTAGCGTTCGATCTTGCGACCTCAGAATAGATCGTTTCAAACATCATGCATGTAACAGAGTCGAACAGAGTCTATTGGAGAGCGTTAGGAATGGAAGTATATGGCCGGGGTTGCGATATCTGATTCAACTTTGTTCATGGGGAACTGGTAGAGACCATTTGGACCTTGCACTTATTGAATGTCTATGTGGAATCGATGAGCGTAGCGGATCTCCTGAAGGAATAGGAATGTGTGACCGCGGTTGATGTTTGACTCAGAATCGCTTCCGGGTAATCCGACTCTTCTAGCGTGTTAACAACCCCGATTTCATCGTACAGGAGTGCGAGAGGAGATAATAAATGTGTTTCCAGGCTGGACAATGTAAAACTTAAATGCGAATGAACATAGAATTAAATAGGGCTCCTTAAATGTCGGAACAACGATGTTTTCATGAACTCTGTTGCACTTCTTCATAAATCTATTATTTAAAATATATTTTTCTCAACTAGTAATAAATATATATGTTTTTAATTTTTTATTTTACTTATTTTATTTCTGTTAATATTTTTTTTAAGGAAAATATATTTAGAAAAATGTCACTAATTTCATTATATTTATATTTTGGTAAATATTAGTAACACGATGTTTTTTAATTTTTATATGAAGTACAGGGAGTAGATCTCAGGTAAATATGTAAATGTAAACGTAATGTTTAACATTTAACATTTTAATTTAATTTAATGTCGTCTTATTTAAAAATCAAATAAACATAATATAAATTTAAATAAACATTTTTTTTTTGTCTACTTGGGAAGAAAACATTTTTTTATATTTACTTAAGAGCTGTGGTAAATAAATAAAATTTCTTTTTATATTTACTCTATAAACCTCTTTATATATAGGAAAACTCAAAAAGGGGTTTTATTTAGGTGAAGCCTATGGGCTAAATACCATATTTATAAAAGAGGTATGATAAATAAATAAATATAAAAGTGGTATAAAGAGGTATGGTAAATAAATAAAAATATATCAAATAGGGTTAGAAATCAACATTTAGTGGTATACCAATGCTATGGGTCAAATACCATGGTAAATAAAAGAGATATGATAAATAAATAAAAATATATGGTAAATAAATAAAACCTATTTTTATATTTACTCCGTAAACCTCTTTGTACTTACTAACACTCAAAAAAGAGGTTTTGCTTAGGTGAAGCCTATAGGCCAAATTATTATTAATACCATGCAAAAAAAATATTATTAACCCTAATATTAATGTTAAAAGGTTAATTTTTTTTTATTGTTAAATCTAATATTGAAATTAGTGTATTATAATATTAATATTGTTAAAGTTAATAACTTTTGATTAATACAATATTAAATTTGTCATATGGTAAAATATATTAATGTATCATGATATATATTAACTCTAGATATATATGGGAGGGAAGAACAATGACATTTATTGATAGAGGTGGAGAGATAGGGGGAGTAACAAGGGAGAGATGGAAATACACTTAAGGAGAAGGGAAAGGAGGAATGAAGAGAGAGAGAGAGGGAGAGGATTGAAAGAGGTAGAGAAGGGTAAGAGAGGGAGAGGGAGACACAAATATGTAAGGGGGAGGGAGAGAAGTAGAGAGGGAGGGGGATATTGAGAGGATTGCAGGAGAGAGAGAGATCGGGAAAGAGAGAGGAAGGTAGGAGAGAAAGGGAGATGAGTAAGGATGAGAGAGATGACTTGGGAGAGAGGAGGAGAGGTAGGGATAGAGAGATGGAGTTGGAGAGGTAGAGAGGGAGGGAAGAAGAAATACATAAAGAGTGAGAAGCGTAGAGAGAGAATGAGTGACAAGGGAGAGATGGAGAGAGAGAGAGAGTATGTTTATGGGTGAGATAAAGAGAAAAGTAAGGAGAGATAGAGAGAAGGGGGGAGAGGAGAGAGAAGAGGAGGGAAGGATATAGTAACATAGAGAGAGAGAGAGAGAGAGAGAGAGAGAGAGAGATGGGGGAAGAGATAGGATTGGAGTGCAAAGGGAGAGAGAGAGAGAAAGAGAGAGGAGTGATGGGGGAAGAGAGAGGGACATAGGAGAGAAAGGGAGAGAGAGGACGAAAGAGAGACATGACTTGAGAGAGAGGAGGAGAGTGATGGGGGATGAGATAGGATTGAAGGGAATAGATACAAAGAGAGAGATAGAGAGAGGGATGGGGAAAGAGAGAGGGAGATAGGAGAGAAAGGGAGAGAGAACAAGCACGAGAGAGCGGACATGAGGGAGAGGACGAGAGAGGGAGGGAGAGAGTAGGAGAGGGATAGGGAGATGGACTTGATGGGGGGAGAGGGAGGAAAGAAGAAATACATAGAGAGTGAGAAGTGGAGATAGGGATGGAGTGACAAGGGAGAGATGGAGAGAGAGTGTGTATGTTTGGGGTGAGATAAAGAGGCATAGAAGGAGAGATGGAGAGAATGGGTGTGAGAAGGAGAGAGGAGAGAGGGAGGCATATAGTAATAGAGTTGGTGTAACATGCCTACCATACAATCTTATTTAAAACTCATATATTTACTAAGTCTAATAGTATGAAGAATCGGTTGAAATCAAGAACCGTTTTGATTAGTTTATTACTCATTTAGTTTGTCATATTTTCCTTTAGTTTTCGATGGTTAATATGGTGGGATTCGTTGTAAATGGGTTAAATAACAAAAAATGAGGTTATAGTTATCATCTTCCCCAAAAAATTAATTACCTCAACTACCTTAACCATTTTTTAGTCTCAACATAATGAGACATCCATGAATTTAATAGACTTGGTCGCCAACTTCACCTTTTCATGACAGACGTATGTATTCTCCTCAGTGCTCTCCCTACTCAAGTATCAGTTCAGTATCAGTTCGAGAAGAGATCCAGAAGAGATCGACGCATGCCTCCTTATTCTCTTTCTTAAGAGAGCCTAGTGTGAGGCCATAGTGGTTATTGTTCCTGTTTTGATAGATCAATATAAAGATCTTGCATCGAGGAATAAATGGTTGTGCTCGGTGACATTGAGCACTGTACCAGATGCCTGCCTTGGGGCAGATGAGGTTTGAGTCAGTGGCGAGCCTTAGGGCCAGCCTGGGACTACGATATAGACCTGAGGAGGCTTATGCCTGATTCCAAAAGTGGTAAAAGGATAGAGATTCCTTGGGATTTCTCGTGTGTTGTGAAACTTTCGATGCCTGCTAGTTATACTAGTTCAGCAGAGGGTGCCGGGACTATTACATGAAGTGATAAATAACAAAATAAATGTAATGTCCCCTAATAATAAATAATAAATAATAAAAAAACCTAACTTCGGGACGAAGTTCCTTAAAGTGGGGAAGTATGTAACGTCCCATAATAATAAATAATAAATAAATAAATAATAAATAATAAATAAATAATAAATAATAAATAATATAATATAATATTAAATAAATAATAAACAATAAATAATAAATAATAATAAATTAATTACATGCTCTAAATAAAATAAGAATAAACAGAAAAATAGTAAAAATCAGTAAAGCTACCAAAAAGTAAAAACAAAAGAAATAAAACAAGAAAAACATAAAAATCAGTAAAGCTATCAAAAAAATAAAAACAAAAGAATAAAACAAGAAAGCAGTAAAGTTGCATGTTGACACACGTAGTGTGTGCATGTGGTTCCCCTTCCAATGTTTGCTCTATTTAATAGATGGGGAGGAAGATGGGAGGCATTCCATCATCAATTCTATCGAAGAATAGTGCTAGGAGAAAAAAGATACCTTGTCAGTAGTATGTTGATTGAGGGCTCGGGGTGGCCAGTTGTAGCAAGATTTTGCGAAATTGAGCTTATGGTTGGTTGGAAAGTCGTCCCCAAGACTTTGTTGCAGGTAGCAGAATTCAACTAGCATTCAACTAGCATTCCACAGGTAAGTTGTCTCTCCTCACTCCTATTTTTGTAATTTAATGTTAACTAGTTCATAAATTGCTTTTTGATTATAAATCGCTGGATTAATCTAATTAATTACGTGTTGTTATTTCGGGGCTATTACATGTTCCTACTCTAAACATTATTTTTGTAGGTAATCTCGAATTCAAATTCAATGACTAGAGGTCAATTGCCAGAGCTCTAAATTGGCTATACTTTAATACGACAAAAGTAGCATAAGCATAGTTGCAAAATAGGCGAAGATGTAATTTTTTTGAAGGCACCCTCAATTAGTTTCGATACTTTTAGCAAAATCATTGAAATTTTTTTGTTCTGTGGTGTTAATTTAATTTTTTTAATTTTTTTATTTCTTAGGGTGAAAGAAAGGTAGAGATATAAGTATAAGATAGGGTTCTTTAAAGTTAAGAGTATGTATAATATAATTAATATGGTTAACATAATTAACCATGGTTAAATATGGCAGCGTTGTTTATATGATTAACCATAGATTTTTATAGGTAAATGTTTGTAGCCATGGCCAACCATGTTTCTTATGGTAATCTATAGTAATTTTTTGTGAAAGAACTCCAATTATGGTAGCCCATGGTCAATTAAGTTCAACCAAAACCAACCATATTCAACCTCAATCAACCAAATTCTATCTCGATCAACCATGGTCAACCTTGTCAACCCCCTTGAGCCATTACTGTAACATTAAAATTAATGTAACGTGGATGTACTAATGTAACAATAATCTACATTAATGTAACATTATTAGATTAACATAACTTTAATACATTTTTATGTTAATGGTTGACCATAGTAAACATAATCAACATTGATAAACTCTCTTCAACCTCGATCAACCCTACCATGCTCAACCATTCACAACCATAGTGAATCGTTGATAACCATTTTTATCCATTGTTATCCAAAATAAACCATACCTAGCAATGGTATACAAATCCACTGTAGTTGTTTACTAGGACAATCATATTAGTAAATGTGGTTGATATGTAGCATATTTCACCTTTTATATGTCAAACTACATATGAAAATGATGTTGATTTTAGATCACCCACATTTATAAAATTTATTTATAAACAATGGAATATCTAAAAGATAAAATAAGCTACACCTTTTTTGCACATTTTTTTGAGGATGAGAGGCACTATACAACCCAATGTGTAGGCAAAAATGTTTGTAAAATTTAAACATTTATTTGTGGGCTCAATTAAAAAATAATAAAAGGTTAAAAGTAATATAGAGCCTAGTATGGGGAAGATATTGTAGTGTCTATAAATGAGTGTAAACATTAAAATCTTAGCTCAATTAATAATAAAATGTTAAAAAATAAAAATAATAAAATTCAATTTGTTATATTGTAAACCTCCAAATCAAGTTAGAAATTATGCTATGGGAAAATTTGCATAAATATTTATAACTTACATGTGGTAACTATAGAAATCATCCCCTAGGCTTGCTTTGGCAGGATGTAATAAATTAAGTTATGGAGTGGATAAGTGAATTGGTTACTTATGCAGAATAACTTTAATAAATTTTGGTGGGTTGTAAGCACTAGTAAGTCACATTCATGATTTTACTCCTACTTAAGTGCTAAGGAAGACATAAATAATGGGGGGAAGTAATTCTTGGTATCCATATTTAATTACATCTTATTCCTATCCAATTTTTATGTAAATATTTTCTTAAATTGTGGTGGGAAGTAATTCATGGTAAATATGCTATTTGCTTTTTCAATCATTTTATTTTTGAAAGGTTTTCCTACAAAACTGAAGAATAAAAATCACTACACAAATATTAAAAGTAATGCTTGAAAATTGCAATCATATCCATAAATTATGACATAACATTTGTAAGCCAATTATTGATATGGCATTATATTGTGCAAAGGATGCAATAAGACCTTCAATTTATGGTGTAATAAAATGTTTGAAAATTTTTGTATTTAATAATATTGAAAAATAATTATTTATTTTTTAAAGATAAGAATTATAATTTTCATTGGTCAACACTAAACTAACAGTGATCAACAAACAAATTGATCGGTAAAGAGTTAAACTGGTAAGGATTAGTAATGATTCCATAACCATTGTAAGGATTAGTATGATCCCATAACCATATTTAAATTTAATTAATAAGCACACAAAATCTAAATACTTACAATATAAAAAGATTTTTAGCCATGGATATTCACCCCCACATTCCCATTGATATTTCTAACTTGTAAATAAGTTTTGTTACAATACCATGGGCTAATACCATAACTTATCAATACCTCATGCCAAAAAACCATAAATCATTTATTATACCTTACATATATTGTTCATTAAACAAAGTGAAAAATTTCGATCATATGTGATAGAGAGGGAGATAAAGGAATTAAGAGAGACAATAGGTGAGGGAGAGAAAGAGAGGGAGAGGGAGATAGAGATGGATTTGGGTGAAGAGAGAGGTACTTCTCTAGAATTTGAACAATACTCTAAGGATGAAGGAATTGTTAGACATAAAACTGTTGTTTATGATCCTCAGCAAAATGGTGTTGTTGAACGTATGAATCGAACTATTATGGAAAGAGCTAGGAGCATGATCAACAATGCTAACCTACAAAAGGAGTTGTGGGCAGAAGCAGTATCCACTGCTTGATATTTAGTTAACAAATTAGCTTTAGTAGAAATTAATTGTAAAATTCCTGAGGAAGTTTGGTCAGGTCAGTCTTGTGATTATTCACATTTAAGGATATTTGGTTGTGATGCCTGTTCTCTTATTCCTAAAAATCAACATTCAAAATTAGATCCAAAATCAAAATGTTATGTCTTTGTTGGGTATGACTATCCGGTGAAAGGATACAGGTTGTGGGATCCTACGTCACGGAAGATAATCATTATAAGAGATGTAACATTTGACGAATCTTCTCTTTTAAAATCAAATGTTGAAAGAATTGAACAAGAATAGGTATCACCAAATCAACAAATTTAGTTGGAGGATATACCTTCTCTTGAAAGTTGAAAGGAAGGAGAGACTTCTAGAGGGAAAGGTGTTGAAGATACAAAGGAATCTATTGAAGTTTTTGAACCAGTTCAACAACGAGTCACTCTAAGAAGGTCTACAAGGGAAAGAAAAACTCCTAAAAGGTATGACTATTCTACTTCATCTTTTGCTTTGATTACTGAAGATGGGGAACCTTCTTGTTATTAGGAAGTAGTAGATGATACGGATAGCAAAAAATGGAAGACCGAAAAGGAAGAAGAAATGGATTCCTTATCGAAGAATAATACCTGGGATCTTGTATAACGTCTTGAAGGGAGAAGTGTTGTTGGGTGTAAATGGGTCTTCAAATTGAAACGAAAATTTGATGGAAGTATCGAAAGGTATAAGGCGAGATTGGTAGAAAAAGGGTATTCTCAAGTTGAAGGTATTGACTTTCGTGAGTTTTTTTCCCCAGTTGTGAAACATGTTTCTACTCATACTGTGTTAGCACTAACTACAGTACTTAACCTTGAGTTATAAAAATTAGATGTTAAAACAACTTTTTTACATGGTGATTCAGATGAAGAAAAGCAGTATATGTCTCATGTACCATATGCAAATATTGTAGGCAACTTAATGTATGTGATGGTATCTACAAGACCTGACATTTCACATGCAGTTGGAGTTGTCAGCAGGTTCATAGCAAATCCAGGTGAAGAACATTGATGAGTAGTGAAATGGGTGCTTCGATATCTAAGAGGCACAAGTGACCATTAAATCATCTTTAATGGTAGTGAAGGATCAGTCTGCAGATATGTAGACACTGATTATGTAGATGATTTGGAAAAAAGGAGATCTACTACACGTTATGTCTTTACTCTTACCGGTGGAGCAATTAGTTGGATGTCAAAGCTTCAAGAAATAGTTGTGTTGTCCACTACCAAAGAAGAATATATAGTTGCTTCAGATGCGAGTAAAGAAGTAATCTTGTTAAAGGGTCTACTTGATGAGATTGAAAGGAAGCAGGAGAGGATGAATGTACTCTGTGACAGTCAGAGCTCTATTCACTTGGCTAAAAATCTAGCTTATCATAGAAAGACTAAGCACATTGATGTAAGGTATCATTTTCTGAGACGTGTGATCAATGGCAGAAAAGAATCTCTTATGAAGGTCCATATACGAGAAAATTGTGCAAACATATTTACGAAGCCAGTTACAGTAGATAAGTTGCGATGGTGTTTAGCTTCTCTTGGCTTGTAGAAGAGATGATGAATGGGCATGGGCAAGGGATTAGCAAAGTTGTTGTCAAGGTGGAGTTTGTTGGAATTTGACAACTAATTGTAAATATGTGTAAAAATTGTATTTTCCACCAAGTTGGTTTTATAATGAAACAACAATTATGTAATGGAGGAGGCTCCTATAAAATGATAAATTCCCCAACTATTATAATCGAGGAGAACCATTGTTGATTTAATAGAAAATCGAGTCCCTTTCCCTGCGGATGTTTCCTCGACACCCTGTCAAGGTTTTACCATGCAAAACATTGTATTTTTACTTGTGCCTTTGCATTTAGTTTGATTCAGTTTCATTTATACATTTCTTGGTTAATTAACTGCTCAGCCACCAGTTTACAATGGGTAGAGAATCGCTCCAATTGGTGATTTTAATTTTAAATATGATGGTGGAAAAGTATATTGGGGTTTTCAAATAATGAAACGTTATCATTTCATATTCATTTGGTCATTTTAAACTTTGTTTACAATGGGTAGAGCGTCGCTCCAACAGGTGACCCTTTGAGGGTTTTGCTGTCGACTCTTTGTTTTCAGTTTTTACAGGTGCTTTTCAGATATTAAGAAAAATCTTATGTCATTTATCCCTGGATACTTACTATTTTCTTCTTCGTTTTTTCTCGTAATTTATACTTAGTACCTTCAGTTTTAAATTTTTGTCAATCACTTTTTCCCTTGTGTAAATTTTCCCTTACATTTTTGTATGCATCACAAAGAGTGTTGGTGAATGTACCATCCCATCAATTTCATTTTATTTGAAATGGTAATTATAAAGGATATCTCTTGTCATTTGCAATCATTCCAGGTAATTGTTGCTTCGTTTCTCATTGTTTAATTTCATTGATTTTTAGGTCTACAAAATTAAGGGTTTTCCCTAATTTACTCAGTTTTCTACCCAGGTATTAGCATTTGGTTTCTTGACGGTACAAGGATCCTGTTTTCATTTTGCATTCGTTGAAAGGTCAAAACTGTCTTCCTTTCTCTGGTTTTTACATTTAATAGTACGAGTCAAATTCTAGTAAGTGTTTTGTTTTTCTTCTACTTCTAAACCCTTATTTTAGTATTGAAGATGTATGGCCACTTTGTTTAAGAGTATGGTCCAAAATTTCCCTTTCTATATTTCATATTGTGATTCTCCATGTGTTGCAACAATCAACTAAGTTTGTTTAATTCAAGATCCTTGTTCTTCTGCTTTAGGGTTTTTACCCATCAATCCTTAGTGCCACTGTTGCTCTAGTTCCTTCTAGCACTGTATTAATAGTTTCATTTCGGAATCTCCCAACATAAAATTGTTTTTAGTTCATTGCAAGAATTGTTTACTTGTTTCCACTTGTATTCGTTTGGAAGACAGAAAAAGGGTACAAGATACTTCTTTAGGTAATACCTATAAGTATACTTTTGTTTTTTTTAATGTCAATTCTAGAAATCTGTATCTTATTCAAGCTTCATGTCATGAATTCTATGAGAGGTATGATTTATTGAGAAAATTTGTGTGGCGAAGATGAATTTACAACTTCATGACATCACAGAAAACTAAATTTCTTCTCTTCTTTTCAGGCCGGAATTTCTAATTATACTCAAAATTTGAATGGTTTTCTTTGGATAGCTTCTTTCATGTCTTGGTTTGCCAAATATTTGCTATGGTTTATTATTATTTCCAATGCTATTAGGGTTTGAGTCGTTTATGTGGGGACCTAGATCACTAAGGACATTTGTGCCAATTTAGTTAGTCTTTCTATTTGTTGGTGATATTAATTTTTAAATCAACCTACCATAGTTGTTGCCATTTATATTGGAGTGAGATGTTGGTTGTAATACTGTTCTTGAATTGAATATAGTTCTCTAAGATTTTATAGTTGTCTTTTATGATTTTTATTGCTACTGGAATGTATTATTATATTGTACATACTTATGATTTATGAAATATTGTTTGTTTCCTATATTCAATTATGGAATTATATAAATATGTGTTCACATAACACTTCAACAATGTGGATTATTAAATGATAGATTCATATGTACAATTTGATTGTTTATGGTCGTTCTAATTTTGAATTTTATTTTGACTTAATTTAAATTCCACCATATTGTTGAGTTTTTATTTCTTTTGCTTGGTCACAAGTTTATTAAATAATAGATTTTCTAAAACATCATATTATTAATCTACAAGTCTTCTACTTAGTTACTACTTTATATTTAGGAGTGAGGAATGGACTCCTCTTCAATTCTTTTACTAAGCGTAATAGTAATGTAAGCCACTTTTATATATAATTATCATGTAATTATATAACTACTTTTTTTAATTGCTTAACTCTCTTCATTAGCTAGATTCACAAACAAAGTCTCTACTTTTCTCTTTAACCTTAATATAAGTCATGTCTTTGTATTCCATCTTTCCTTACCCAAAAATGTAATTTAATATTCATTATACAAATTATCTTCTTCATAATTCTTCAATAGGATTTTGTAAAGTTTTAGATAGTCTAGCACATTTTTATATGAATTAATTGATTCCTTTTATCTGTAGCGTAATTTAGTTTTGCGTGTACTCCTGTAACAATACAAGAATATAGCGAGATAATCCTATAATAATTAACTAAAATTTATTTAATTAGACATAGTTCCCAATAATAGTTTGGAGAAGGAAACTTTTCATATATCTATATATAATACTTATATATTTTTTCATGTAGGAATTTCCATACACAAATAATTAGAACTAATATATATAACTTCTTGGTCTCAATTCCCAATAGAATATATATTATAATTAATTATATAGTTTAACGTCACTTCTATACTTTTATTACTATTGGATAATACTTCTAACATAATTCATTTAATTATCATGCTTACTACTGTTGAGAGCTTACAGAAAGTAGCTCATATTTATCTGAAGGAAGATATTTTAACTATGCATGTATGATTTATTGCATTTCTAAATTTAGACTTTAATTCACAATATACTCCAGTTCACCTTCAAACTAACACTATAATACTATTTGGTTCAATATGTAGTAACAAAATAGCACACTAATTGGTTCAATATGTAGTAACACACTAGGATAGGTCTAACCATAATCATCTGTTTTGAAAATTACTTTATCTATGAAAATATACCTTATTTAATATATGGATAATTATTTAATTCCACATTCATTTAGTCATTTATATAATAAATTAAGTATTATAAGATTCAGTATACAAATCAGTGCAATCACATATGTAACCAATTGTGTTACTTGGGATTTCATCAATATATGCATGCAAAAATTGTAACAAATAAAGCTAAATTTTAATTTCAACATTAAATCTACATTTTCATTAAAATGACATTGAAAATTTCCATAATCAACATGTAAATCACAAATAGACATATGTCTAACTTCAATTAGTTGCTTGGGAATATTCAGGAATAGAAGATATTCCACTCAACCATGAACTGCCTCCAACAACTGCCTCTGAGCTTAGATGTTCCTGCCTCTAGGAATTAAGAACCTTCTTGGGTTTCTTAGTGGTTTTCTTATAGATTGTTTACAAAGTACTTTTTCTTAGCAATGCCCCACTTTAAGGGTCTGCAGTACTTGTTCACCTAGGCTTTTTGTTTTTATATATGAAAATAATATTTTGTTTTTCTTTAGAACATGGGTTTTTCTCCTGTTGTGCTCTATTATTCTTTACATCCAACTTAGCATTTCTCCCTAGCAAAATGATTAACATTCATAGTGTTGGGTGATCTAAGCTTTGATTGAGGTGAAGAAGGGCTTTCTAGCTGGAGGATGATGCTGGGTCAGGACATATGATTGTAATCCTCTTGCTTTTTTTCATCTTAATAAAGCTATTCTAGTTTTCTTCCATATTCTTGTGTAATTGTTTATATATGCATTTGTATGGTTAACAAACATCTGGTCTTGTGTTATTTATGAATATAGATCCTTGTTTCTTCGATAGTAGTATGTTGCTGTGATTCCACAGGTGCTCTTTGAAGCTGGGCAGACAAAGAAGAAGCAGCGAAGCTCTATCAAGAAGGAGAGGAAATGAAGCACAAGACTAAGGTTGGTCTTCTTGGTTCTCCTCTTGTCTATTTTCATAAAGGAAAATGAAAGTAGACTTTACTTGTTTGTTTCTAAGATAGCCACCCATCTTAGTGGGAATAGCAGCATCCGAGTGGACACTATTCCTGGTAACACCTGCGTGGGTTTGTAGTGAATGAGAAGCTAAGCGTGTGTGGGTGTGGTTGGATTTTCAGTAATATACCCATAGGTTTCAAGAAATATTCCACTGGTATATATCAGAAACGATTGGTGCCATCCAAACTATGTATTTTTAATCCTTCATTGCATGGCGTTGGAAGTAAGAAGCCTCATTGTTATAGGTGTAGCTGGAAGAAGTTGAATGGTTGTTGTTGGTGGTGCTGGAATGTTGTGTGTAAAGGTTTGTTGGAATCAACTACCTCTGGAGCGTGGATTGGACCAGGAGTGGTTTTCTGATGAAATGAAGAGACCCTAGAATTCGTTTTCACCATTTTTGGTATCAGAGCGGGAAAAGATTTCCTGCGGAAAGGAGTTTTTGCGTGCTGAGAAAGAAGAGTGTGAGCAGCCACGGTGACAGAGTTGGTAATGCGAAAGACTGGTAGGATAAAAAGACTACAACGTGTTTTGTGAGCGAGGGTTCAATGGTTACATAGGGAGAAAGCAAGTCTTGGAAGAAGACCGACATTGGCAATAGTAAAGAGGTAAGATAGCATAGGAAACGTTGCAGAGGGCGAATCGCCAAGGACAAAAAAGGTCCAAGATAACCAAATGAAAGATAGTAGAGAGAGTTGAGAATTTCATTCTCAAGGGAGATTTTAAATCCGAACACATAGCAGAACAAAGAGGACGACTGAAGAAAATAATTTGAGACAGTGCATGCAAAATGCAGATGGACATGATCATGCAGGGATCATAATATATATATATATATATATATATATATATATATATATATATATATATATATATATATATATATATAATATATATATATATGATATTTGTTGTCATTGGGTTCATAAACTATGATTGTAGGTTTTCAGTAGCAGGCAAAGGGAAAAGCAGAACAAAGAAAGCACTTTGAGGTGTTCCCAAGGGAGAATGGGAGAGGATGACCCAAGGGAGAATGAGAGAGGATGACTGAAGTGTTCTCAATGGAGAGTGAGATCTTGCAGAAGCCTAGGAAGAGTAAAGATGGTGCTCAAGAGGAGGTTCCAGATGGAGGACCATGCTTACCAAAACACTGAGCGTGGAGAGATTAGTGAGGTAAGATTACAGTGAGGAGGACTTGCTATTGCGGAGGCTTGCTGTAGTAGAGAGAGGAGCTCAAGAAGAGAGGATGAAGACAAAGATGATGGAAGATCATTGCAGAGGTTCTAAAGAAAGTCACTATGGAGGAAAGAATGCCAAGACAAATGGCGTGAAGAGGATGAGTCAAGAGGAGCTTGACAAGCAACTTGCTGACATGAAAGCAAGATTGGAGATGTTGATAGAGCTACTACAAGAAATCGAAGACCAAAAAAGAGGATGGAACTTTCCTTCAAAAGGAAATAAGGTGATTTGGCACTCATTACAGATGAGGTGGAAGCAAAAGGAGATTGCCTTATGGACAGAGGAACTCAAATTCTTTGAGTCAAGGATAAGAATTGAAGATGTCGCAGGAAAATTTGTTCAGAGGAAAATGCTTGAAGAAGCATGAGAAGCAGATGAAGTTATCTGCAAGCCAGAGGAAGGAATATCCCTGGATGAGGATGAGGAAGAGGTGAGATCGTATGACGGTCTCAAAATTTGAGAAGAGAACTTGCATCAGCATACTGAAATGTTGACAGGAAGACTAGAAGGAAATTCAGAGAAATAGGTTGGACTAGAGATAGAAGGTAAAACTGATGGAATCATGGAAACACAACCTTATGGGAAAAGATGCAAATAAAGTAATTGATATGCCACATAAACTTCCAGCATTGCATACACCGTTGCCACAAATCTTGGCTACAATGTTCCCACTCGAAGGAAGTTCAGGTATGCAAGAAGGCCAAATGAGCGTCAGGAAGAGTGTTATATCAGTAGAAAAGAATTTGTTAATTCAATATGTAACATCTAAAAAATATTCTGTAGAGGATGTGCAACTTTCTAGGAGTAGCCTGAGAGAGACAAAAGAGGTCCAAGAGGGTTTAAATGACGTGGAAGTATCAGTTCGACGGGTGAGAGAAGACAAATCATCATTTAATTTTCCATTTTTGGTCAACAGAAACCTGGCAGAAATGCCATCAAAGGTAGGGATCAACCCTATTATGTTCCCGTGGTTTGGGATGCATATCAAGCCGATTACCTTGAGAGGTTGGCAGGCGGAGACATAAAATCAATTGGAGGAAGGGTTAAGTTGTCTACATCTTGTGTTCACGGTGATAGAGGTAATATTACAGCATTAAAAAAACTCGAAATTTGGAAAATTTCACTTTAGGAAACAACAATCACCCTGTCCACTTAGGACATTCTGATTCCACTTAGCTAGTTAATGTATCAGTAACAGGGTTGCCCATAGTTAGTAGAGACATTTCTTGGTAGGAAGCATGTGGTCCTAGCTATTGTTCATCTCCATTCAATGGCTCCTCAACATTGTTTTCAAGTGATTCAGTGTCACTTACACAGAATGTAGCTGATAGTCCCGGAAGAGAAAACTGCATAGAAGGAGAGAGCTCAAAAATATTAGTGGAAGCAACATATAAAGATGAAAAGGGACATCCAATGAAGATTATCAAAGAATTTCATGAAGAAGAGACCATGATTTCTAAAAACATAGTAGAAGATCATCACGCTGTCATAATGACAGGCATGGTTGAGTCAAGCATGGGAGATGTTGAGTTGATCAACCTGGAAAATGTACCTCAAGGAAGACGACATGAAGCAGAAATTCACCTAGAAAAAGGTGAAGAAAAGGAAGAAGAGCTGACAATGATAAAAAGTCGACAACAGGATCAAGGAGAAAAAGAAAGCAATGCTCATCAAGAAGCTAATGTATGGGAGAAAGAGCTAGAGTTACTGGAGAAATGGTTAAAAGCACCTATACCTAATGAAGATTGCAAGAGGTCTGTAGTAAAGGAAGCAAAAGCAGAGGAGGAAGTTCACAACTGTGAACCATGGAAAGGAAGCCTCGTTAGAATAGATGATGTAGAGGAAAAACTTGAAAACTCTTTGGAGTTAAGTGAACATATTGAAGTGTTGATGAAAGAAGAAAGTCCAAAAAAACAAATTGGAATACTATTGAAAGGAGACACACAGTCTGAATGTGTGAAGCAAAGGAAGATGTAGCTGGATAGAAACAACCAGCTAAAGTAGGAAGGGAGAATTAATGAAGAAGACCAAGAAGAAGATCGAACGGAAACATAGATTGAGAACATAAAGAAACTAATGTTGAAGCAGACCAGAAGGCAAAGGTCGGCTGCATAAGAAAAGGTGACTAGTCAAGTACTAAAAGATTTTCAGCAAGTTAAGAGAATTTGTCCAAATGATCCTGATGCCGCCAAAAAGCTTGAAGAGACTGAAACAAAAGTCAAAAAAGTTAGATTTATTGAGGCCATCTCAAAGAATGGTCTTGAGAATCATTCTGTTGATGATTCCATTAATTTTCATTCAATAAAGGTAGAGCAACAACATAAAATAGAAGGAGAAAATGTAACATTGGAATTTGTAAAAAAAATTACTTCAAGAATCAGGAAAATATACACAGAAGGTGTGCATTTCAAATATTATTGCAAGTAAAGGAGTTTAATCCTTCGGCTTCCTTCGGAGGGCAATCCTTATCTTTTTAATGGTAATTTTGTGGATCGAGGATCATTTTCAGTTGAAGTTATACTTGTGCTATTCGTATTCAAGTGTATGTGTCCAACTGAACTCTATCTTGCAAGAGGAAATCGTGAAAGCAGGAGTATGAACCAGATTTATAGTTTTGAGGGAAAAGTCAAGTCCAAGTACAGTGAAAACATGGTTGAGATTTTCGCTGAAGTGTTTTGCTGCTTGCCCTTGGCTCATGTCCTCAATGACAAGATTTTTGTTGTCCAATATAGTCTTTTTAGTTTTGATGGTATAAAACTGGATGATATCAAAGACATTGTTTGGTTCCGAGAGCCACCTAAAGAGGGTCTGATGCGTGAAATACTTTGGAGCGATCCAGAGCTCCAAAAATGGCGTGGACCTAGCAAACGAGATGTTGGTTTGTCTTTTGGAGAAGATGTGACCAAAACATTTTTCCAAGAAAACAATCTTGCGCAGGTGGTCAAGTCTCATGAAGGTAAAGAGGAAGATTATGAAATTGAACACCACGACAAACTTATTACGGTAGCTCCAAACTATTGTGACCAAAGAAGGAAGATGAAACAGGAAGCAGCCGACATGCAGCCTAAACGGAGGAGCAAATCATATGGACAACTCGAGGACAAAGTCTGGGATCCAGGAGGAATTTTATTTTTCTTCATTCCTTTTTGAAAGCACATGATCAGGAGATCATGAATCTTTTCAACCGTGAGAGTCTGATGTAGGAGCATCTAGTCCGGGCCAGTAATGTGAAAGGTGATCACATGTTGTGGCTAAAGCAAGACTTGAGGAAGACTTAGTTGTTAAATTTGTGTTTATTTCAATAAGGGTAAGTAGTTAAGGGTGGTCTAATTAGGAATAAATGGCAAGTGATCATCCTTGCATGGAGATCAAGCCAAGTGGTCTAGTTTGTTTAGGTGGATATCAAGATTGAATTATAACTGTATAACTAATTCCTTCATGTGTGGGAAGAAGTAGTTAGGTATGACTTTGTATAACTTATTCTTGGGAAAAGAAAGGAAGGAGTAGGCAGCAGGGGAGAGATAGATCGAGTGAGGGGAGGTCTGCCAGATAAAGAGGGCCAGGGTAGAGCACACCCATCCTTGTATGGTCAGGTCGTTGAGGTAACAGTAATAATAAATATTCTGCACATGAAATCTGTAATAGGTTTGTGATTTTGTGACTCGATCTCCCCATGGTTAATTGAACAAGTGTGTAAGTGTCTGCTCAGAAATATCTGTGTGTTTTATGTGATGGTCAGTGAATGCTCAATGAATATATGAAATGTTGTTAAGGAATTCACGTCTGTCATAAATTAAATCCAGAATCAAGTTTTGTATGTTGTTTCAGAGGAAACTGTCATAGGTTGAACCCTGAGTCAGTAATAAACTGTTAATGTTACTGGAATTGCCATCAGAAATCTCTGCGTGGTATTTGTTAATTTCTAGTTCACGAAAGTCACCTTCTGGGCGCAAATGGACCAACATTTCTGTTGATTAGGGACTCGCTCGAAGATCTGGAGACCCTGCCTAAAATGGGGAAAAAGAAAATAGGACTGCCAAAGAATAGGCATGTCAGTATGCAGGGTTTTCGGTAGAGTTTTGTGAAGAATTGAGCGTTGAATCCTGGCGGTATATTTTGGAGAGTTCAATTACTTGCAATTACAGAGGAGGAGTGCTTGAGGAGAGCCGCCTCCAAATTGTGTTAAAACTTCGATGCGCTCACCATGGACAGTGCTACATAGAGAACAATCGGTCGATGAGGTGCAGAACCAGCGTTTGAAAGTGTTGTCCCTAGCATTTAGAGTGTTTTCATTTTCAGGTATTTTTGTTTGCAGTTGTCATCATGCTGAGCAAGGTCTCGTTTCGGAGGTGCGACACATCTTTAATTCCCTGCGTGGGTTTGCAGTGAATGAGAAGCTAAGCACGTGTGGGTATGGTTGGATTTTCAATAATATGCTCATAGTTTCTCAGAAATATTCCACTGATATATGTCATAAACGATTGGTGACATCCAAACTGTGTATTTTTAATCCTTCATTGCATGGCATTGGAAGTCGAATGGCCATTGTTGGCGGTGCTGGAATGTAGTGTCTACATGTTTGTTGGAATCAACTACCTCTATAGCATGGATTGGACCAGGCGTGGTTTTGTGATGATACGAAGAGACCCCAGAATTCGTTTCCATCAATTTATTTTTTTCCTGAATGGAGGAATGAAAAAGAATGTGTGGAAGGTTAACTAATTATCTTTTGATGGGAAATTTCAAGAATTTTAATATCGATGATGTATGAATATTCAAAAGAATATTGGAGAAACTAGTGTATATATTATGTTTTATGTAATATAATTTTTGATAAAAAAGAATAATAAAGGATTATTTATATTTATAAACAAACAACCAAAGACACATGATATTTAGACTATTACTTGGCTATTGAAGTACTTCAAAATTTAAGGCATGTATTAAGTTTGTGAAAGTAGTGCTTTGGAAAATTGTTGAAAATTTTTAGTATGGAAAATTGTTTTTGAGAATGGTAAATAAACTAATTTATACATTAAAATAAGGGAAAGTTATTTTGGGATGTAAAAAAATATAGATAGCTTATGGAGAGTATTATAGAGCTTATTACAATCAAAGTATTAAGTTGATTTTCAATTCGGATTTTCTCTATGTTCATGCAAGAATTTTATGAAAGTGTTGGTACACTGTACAAAGAATTTTAATATAATTAAAGTGAATTCAAATCTTTGGGATCAAACATTCTAAGGAGGATGACCACAATCTCATTGCACACTAGGATTTTGAAATCAAGGGGATATGGAGAAATGAGTGTCTACTTCAAGATATATCATGAGTAACAAGTGAATAACTATTTCTTGAAGCTCACACGAAAAATCCATTCTAGAAGGTTCAACAATAAAGAAAAATAAACTACTCATTTAAATTATAGATTGTTTCACAAATAAACAAATTGTAAACCACATCGTCTAAATGCTTTAGAAAAACATATTTGAAAAATCTAAAAATATGCTTAAACTTTCAAAGTTTAATTTCACATTAAAAGACTAATGCTAATATAGAATCCTTACCATTACACATTACAAGAGTAATGCTAATATAGAATCCTTAGTATTATCATAAATTGTGAATATTCTTGTAAATGTTAGTTTGGAAAAAATATGAATTGTAATTA
>APFE031470674.1:0-10330 GCA_000404065.3 Pinus taeda | reverse complement strand
ATAAACCCATGACTACTCTATTTAAATTTCTATATACCTTTTTAGTAAAATTAACATATAATTTTCACCCTTAAAACTCCATCAATTCCATTAATGCTACTCTGTTTTACCATATAATAACTCACTAATCATGCTACATTGTTTAAGTTTTTATTTACATTTTTATTAAATTTAGTATATAATTATTAAAACTACATCAATGCCATTCATTTACATTTTTATTAAATTTAGTATATAATTATTAAAACTACATTGATTCCATTCGTACTAGTTTGTTAAAACTTTTACGTATATATTAAACCAAAACCATAATAACAATAAATTTAAAACTGTTTACAAGTATAAATGCATTGCATTGCATTACATTAAAAACTGATATCAACCCTTTCCACAATAATTTGTAAAATTCCATCAATATTAATACTACTCTATTAAAACTTTATGTATATATTAAACCAATGTCAAAATAACAATAATTTTAAAACTTTTTATAGGTATAAATGCATTACATCACCGGGTGGCAAGAGCAGGGAATGAGGGTTATTTTATGCCATGAAGAAAAGATAGTCTCAGTACGCTTGGGGATTGGGAACAACATCAAATAATTAAGCCAAGTGCCTTGCATTATGACAAGGAATGGAAATTGAAATCACAAATAAAATAACCAAAATAACAGTTTATGGTGACCCAATGTTGGTAATACACCATATGAGAAAAAGAAAAAGATTGCAAAGCATAAATTCTCTCCCAATTATACAATTCGAGCAAATAGAATTCTTCCATGTGTATCAACACCAAAACACAATGAAAGATTCATTAACAAATATGGGAGTACTCTTGGAACAAGAAAAATTGGAATTAGATCAGGGAAAGTCTCTTATTTCACCAATCCCATGATTATGAAATATAAATGCTATGGTTTTAATTTCAAATTAAATGGCCTGCACAATCGAATATTGGTTTTAAAATTCAAGGCAGATTTCATCTATGTGATCATTACATCAAAATTATGTATTAATGCTCATCTACCAGAGCACAAATATAAGACAAAGGAGCCTGTATTAATTGTTTGGTCACAATTTTTTAAGAAATTGAACCTTTGTCTAATCAACATTAACATCTCACATCCTGAGGAGTCAAGTTGGGATCACAAGTGGCACAGGGCCTCAATGTAATCGGGAAGCACTCTATTCTTACATGTGAGAAGCGCCGCAATTTTCAAATTGCATTCACTCCTCTGCATGTTAATGCTATTATTACCATTTCTCTGTAGCAAACGCTTGGCATTCCGTGGAACTGGCCAAGATCTGGGTATGTATTTAGCAACTTCACATTTCAACGCCTCTGGACAACGTGATTAGAGGTGGTATGGTTATATAAAGTTCTATGATGTGTGGATGCCCTGCATCTTTCTGTGGTTGAGTGCCCATAACTATGAATTCAAGCAGCCCCACCTTTGCAAAGCTCAATATGTGAAACACAATCATAGTACAATGACAAATATGGAAGATACGTTGCAAGAGGAACGAGTCAAAACCAACAGGTTGCTTGCCACGCTAACAAAATTGATCGAGGGGCTTTTGGCTACTCTACAAAAGAAATCTTCAGTGGAGGAGCAAGAAAGAAACACCTTTCAACTAATGATGAACTCAAAGCATGCACTTCAACATTGGTCAGATGGAACAATTTAAGGTAGAAATTTGCTCAACGTTGATAGCTTTGGTGGTCAGGGTGGCAAAAATTGAAGGCAATGAAGGCAATGGCCTTCTACTCTACGAAGATGCAGTGGAATTCAGCAAGGAGCCAGAGAAAAACAAGATCAAAGACTCTCAAGAAACTAGGACAATTGGATAGAATGGAGCCTCTGCCACATGGAGAGTCGAGTGTACCAAGAATATACATTGATAGTTAACCATGCAAATTTTTGAACCTTCTGATTAGTATGTAAATATAGGAAATTATTAGGAGTTTTTTTGCCGTGACTATCGCTGACGTCTATTTAGAGTAGTGGATAAAAGTATTCACAGAACTAATCTCTTATCTCTTGGACTTCTGAAAGCAATGCTCAGATGAAACTCTATGAATATGTAAGGGACCTGGCCCAGAATCCAACATTTTATAAATACAAATCAATATTTGTTTCCTTCAAAATAAAATATAAATGGATTACATCACATTAAAAACTAATCTCAACCCTTTTCACAAATTTATAAATTAATCTCAACCCTTTACACAACTTCTTAGAGTGCATTTCATATTTCCCATCTTAAGTATTATAAATTAATTTACGATTCAAAACAGTGTTATAAACTAATCTCAACCCATTACACAACCTTTTAGAGTGCCATATCATATTTCCCATCTTAAGTGCATAAATTAATTTATGATTCAAAGTACTCCAAGTTGTAGCATGAATGTTGAATGCTCACTATTTACCAGTAATATAAATTACTTCAACAATATATTCCCATTTTACTTAATTGTTATATTTGTCAAGCTCCTCAAGCCACTCATCATAATATTTTTGACATCTTAGTAGACAACACCATATTCATGTTTATGCTTAAGATCTAATCTCAATATCAACCATGCCATTAACCTATTTAAACCCTGATTTTCATGAGTTTATAGGTTACTCATGTCTATCATAATTGAAAATTTGAACAAAATTTACTCATTTGGTTTTGTATCTCTAATTATTAATTTAAGAGTAAGGAATTACACAAAATCATTGAAAGATGTTAAACATTATAATGAATAGTTCCTCATATGATTCATAGTGACAAATAACATTATTTCAAAAAACATTAAAATGTCATCTCTCAATTTAGTAATATGATCCAGAAGTACGACCATAATATGATCTAGAAGTGCAATTAGGTTGCACTAATAATTTATTGTGTAAACCTAAACATTATGGGCATATCATCCAAATGAACAACTTAAACAATAAATTACATAAAATTTCATCAATTATAAATGATTTAAATGATTCAATTTCCATTGACAATCTCTCTTCCTCCATCTTTCCATTGACAATCTCACTAATAATTTATTGTGTAAACCTAAACATTATGGGCATATCATCCAAATGAACAACTTAAACAATAAATTACATAAAATTTCATCAATTATAAATGATTTAAATGATTCAATTTCCATTGACAATCTCTCTTCCTCCATCTTTCCATTGACAATCTCTCTTCCTCCATCTCTTGAAGTATTCTAATATAAAGAATACAATTAGATAACAGATAAGACACTTGATCTTAATTTGGAATATTTATACTTATTAAGACATTATGATCAACTTTCTTAGGTTTTTTAAATACTTCATTATTTATTCTTATTAAGACATTGTGATCAAGTTCCTTGGTTCTTTTAAATACGTCACGTTGTTCATATATCTCTATAAGTGAAAATCAAAGGTGGTTTTTATTGCACTATTATGTGACATATTGGTTGGATTTGTGATGTATGTTAATCATGCTATAAAGGACAGGTTATGTGAGATGAAAATGTAGTGACTCATTTCCTTGACTATGATTATGTGTTTGACTTCAAAGATGACAGTTGGTAGTTCCGGAGTGAACGATCCCTTACGTTTGGTAATTGTTAAAATTGTATGCTTGTTATGCTTTCATAATGACATTATTAATGTAGCATATGTACTCATTGATATGCATGATTTTAATTTTATATACATATATATTTGAAAATAAAATAATGAGAGAGGGTGAATTAATGTTTCTTTTAATTCTTATATTATGCCAGTTAAGATTATTATCACAAGTTAAACCATAATAATAATAAGTAATAAATAAATAAATAAATTATTGATGAAGATAGTGAGTACTCCAATATTTTTTTACAAAAACTCAAGCTCCAACTTGTACAACAAAATCTAACTTCTTCAAGGCTCAAACTTTGAACAAATCCAAGCACCAACTTAGTCAAAATGAGAACTCTAACCCTCTATCACAAAAAACTAGGCTACAAGTTGTTCAATGTTTCAACAAGGTTCCAACCTTTAACTGCTTCAAAAGAGTTTTTTGATCATGGCTAAAGGTCAATTTCAAATTTGATTCAAATACACTTTATAGGTTGCTCCAAAAATCTCTTAAAACTACTCCAAAAATCTCCTCTAGCAAGACTTCAAAAATGCTCCAAAAGGTGCTTCATAAAGATCTTCAAGAAGACTTCAAAAAACTCTCCAAGTCTATTCCAAAAGGTTGCTATCAGAGGTTGCTTTAAATTTGTCCAAAATTTTCTCTTAAGAATACTTCCAAATCTGTGCTAGGTCTACTCAAAAATTTGATCCAAAGGTTGCTATTAAATTGATACAAGGTTTGCTCAACTATTGATTCCAAGTTGCCTCCAAATATGGTCAAAACACAAGACAAGTTTTGTTCGAAAGGAGGTTGAATATTGTCCCTTCCTCAAGCAAAATTTTGCTCTTGCCTTAGGTCCAAAGGCTGTCACAAAAGGTCAAATTACAGAGCCGAATCAAACCTCAAAAGGTCGAGTCTCTCCATAGAAGGTTGAAATTGTAGTATGAAATCACCACAGATTTGTGTCTCATCATAGGTCCAAAGTCACAAAATTAAGGCCAAAGTTTGCTTTAAGGAAGGTCGATGATCCAAACTAAAACAAAAACGCAACAACTCACAGATATAATCATAAATATAGAGATGCAGCAAAAGAACACTTCATTTCATTAATAGAAAAATATTGAACTATGCTTACAAACAAAATGGAAATAAGATAGTTCGGGTGATGGTAGCTTATATCTAAGAAGAGATGTGGTGGCTACATGCCTCTGAACTGTGTTACAATGAGGCTCAAAAGCCTATTTATTATTGAGAAACAATGAAAAACCCTAAACATTCAAAAACCTAACCCTAGGAGATGAAGCGTTAAATTTGTGGACCATGTTTGGGTAAATTAGTATATCAACTTCTCAAGGTCGTAACTTTGGCATACGATCTTCATTTGGCTATCATAATATCTCGTTTCGAAGATCTCAAAGAGAAGGCCGAAAACGGATTGGCAAGCTAATTTGGGATGTTTACAATCTCTCCGTTTTCCCTAAAACCGTTGTTTAGGGCCTCAAAACAACTCTGAAACTCTAGGACCCGAAAAATTACCAAAAATAGTAAATTGTGCTACAATTAAGGAAACCGAAAAAACTAAGAGAGACAGTGTTGGGGGTCCAAGTGGAATAGGCGAGTGGCCACCAATATCCACCTAGATCATTCCTCCCCCTTAAGAAGCAATGGTCCCCATTGCGTTCAGTGCTTCCATGAGATGGGGAAACTTCTGTTGAACTTGGTCCCTAGTGAGCCACTTGCTTTGGTGAAGGAGTTGGTCAGCTTTAACAACCCGATATAGTTGGATCTTCTGCTGGCAAGTGTTATTGATCTGTGTGTCCATGATCCAATCAATGGTGGCCTGTTCCATGCAGTCTGGGTCTAGCTCTATTGGTGTGAGTTGTTTTGCAACGTTGAATGTCTCCAATAATGGTGGAAAGTATGGTCGAAGGCAATCTACATTGAACATTGGGTGCAGACCAAGGAACGATGGAATGCTAAGCTCGAAGGCATTGTCCCCTACAATGTTGGTGATGGTGTATGGCCCATATCGAAGTAGGCGAAGCTTGCAGTGGGGTCCAGTGACGCGCTCCTTCTGCAAATGTAGCCAAACTTCGTCACCCACCTGGAACTTATGAGGCCCCTGATGTTGATCATGGCGCTGCTTGTACTTAGCGTTGGCTCTTTCCAATATATCATGGACCTGTTGGCGGATGTATTGAATGCGCTCAATGAAGTTGTTAGCCTTGTCGGCTTCATACTGGACATGAGCTGAATCTGCCTAAGTAGTTGCAAATGGTATGGCCACATCAACGGGGCGTAATGGTTGAAATCCCAACCCTACCTGAAAGGGATTGTGGAGAGCTCTGTTGTAGTTGTGTTGGACATGGGAGAGGCTTTCATCCCATGTGTGTGGATGCTTCGAGTTGTACATGCGTAGAATAAGTATGATCATCTTGTTGACAACCTTTGTTTGGCCATCAGTTTGGGGATGAAAAGTTGTGGACTTAGTAAGTTTTGTATCCAGCATCAACTAGAGACTTGACCAAAATGCACTCAGGAATCTGTTGTCCCAATCTGAGACAATGGACTGTGGGATCCCAAAGTGTACCCACACTTGCTCAAAGAAGATCTTAGCAGTGGCCTCCGTTGTGATACTCTTTTTGCAAGCTGCCATGATGGCCATCTTACAAAATTTGTCGACGACCACGAAAACGCAATCATTGTCGTGCTCAATAGAAGGAAGGCCCGACATGTAATCCATGAAGACAAATACTGAAGGCCGACTAGGAGTAGGTAGAAGAAGATACAAGCCTTGCTTCTTTATGGTTGGTTTGGCAATGGCACAGGTGATGCAAGATCTAATTTACTTCCCAACATCCTGACGAAGTTTTGGCCAATAAAAATACTTATGCAATACTACCATTGTTTTTTCTACTCCAAAATGTAGTGCGCCTCCAAATCATCTTGGCATGCTCGCTTGAAGGAACACAGATGTGTCCCAGGGGGCATAACAGTGCATCATGAAGGTGGAAATTTGGAACTTTCTTCCCTTCTAGGAGTGTCTAGTATGTGCTACTGAATTATGGATCGCTCTTGTAAAAATACGGCCACCCTGATGTTTCGTGCCCACAGCAGATGAGCACAGTGATTAACGCCATGACCGTTGGTCGGTTGAGGCAATCAACGACATTATTGGTGTTTCCCTTCTTATACTTAATGTTCAAATGGAATTGTTGTAGGGAGGTGGACCATTTCTGATGGCGATCGTTCTGCGACTCCCCTGTGTCTGTATGAACCATAGTGGTTGATGATCTGTGTGGATAACCGTTTCCTTCACAAGAATGTAATGCTTCCATTAATGGCAGGTCTGCACAATGGGATATATTTCTTTGTCATAAGTGGAGTACATTCGGACTGTGTCTGAAAGTGTCTCACTGTGGTAAGCCAATAGATGCCCATGTTGAGTAAGAACCGCACCAATAACATAGTCAGAGGCATTTGTCTCAATCTCAAATGGTTGTTGCAGGTCTGGTAATGTGAGCACTAGTGCATAACAAAGATGATTCTTCAATTCAGAACACTTGTTGTTGGGTTTCAGACCAAAAAAAATTTGCTTTTGCTCCACCCTTGGTGACTTGACTTAAAAGGCCAAGTGATATGAGAGAACCCCAACACAAACCTACAATAGAAATTGGCAAGACCCAAAAAGTTGTGGAGCTCTATTAGAGTGGTTTGTGTTGGCCAATCCCAAATGACTTGTATCTTGGATGGGTCCACATGTACACCCTACTCATCAATTATGTACCCCAAATATTGAACCTGGGCCAGGCCAAAGGTGCATTTCTCCAAGTTAGCGCACAACTTGTGTTGTCGTAGGGTTTGAAGGACCTAACGAATATGGTAGAGGTGTTCGTCCCAACTCTGGCTGAAGTTCAAGATGTCATCTAAATATACCACCACAAATGTGTTCGTGAAGGATTGCAAGATGTCATCCATCAGTGTCATGAAAGTTGCAGGGGCATTCGTCAATTCGAACAACATGAACAACCATTTGAAAAGGCCCTCCTTGGATTTGAAGGTAGTTTTCCACACATCAAAGGATTTGATAAGCACCTAGGGATAACCTGATTTCAAGTCAATCTTGTTGAAATATTTGGCCCCCTTGAGCTAGTCAAAAAGGTCATCAATCTGCGAGATTAGGTACCTATTATGGATAGTGATCTTGTTCAACGCCCGGCAATCAATACAGAGCATCCAGGTCCCATCCTTCTTCTGTACCAATGCAATCGAGCTCCCACTGGATGAGGAGCTTGGCATGATGTGCCCTTTCTACAATAGTACCTAAATCTACCTCATGATCTCATCGTTCTCCAGAACAGAGCAGCGATAGATCGACCCATTGGGCAATGGTGCACCCGGGGTCAGATCGGAGGAATGTTTGACTTGATAGTGTAGAGGTACCCTTGTAGGTGAGGCGAAAATGTCCTTGTACTCCTCCACAACCTTGTCCATCTGTTGTTGTTGTGCAGAGGAGCCCTACCTGGAAGCTGTGGCCACAACCTTCTTCTTGCCCAAAAGGAAAATCATAAGGAAAACAAATTTCCTGGTCTGGGAAATGATCTTACTGCATTGGTTTGCAGTGATCAAAGAGATGGTGGTAGGCGGGGCTACCTTCAGTATCATGTACAACTTATCGACCAAGGTAAAAATCACAGAACGACGTCTAGACTCATATACAGCATGTCGCTTCCACAAGTATGGTGTCCTAACTATACATCACAAACTTCAAGAGAAGCAACATCACACAGTACCTCGTGCGTGAAGGCCCTAATGCTGTAGGGAAGGCAGCACTGTTGTTGAAGCAAATATATCGTCCTTGGTGAAGCCACTCGATGGTGTACAGTTGTGGATGTGTTGTTTTCTTTAGGCGCAGCTACTTCACAACCTCTGGTAAAATGAGGTTCTTTTGGCTCTCGTTGTCGACAATGAACTGTAGTGGAGAACCCTTCACCCACATTTGTGAGTGGAAGAGGCGTTCCCCCTCCTCTGGATCTTCAGGCTCAATCTTCTAGATCTTGGTGGTGACCACGGTGGCACTGGGCTCTGCATCAATGATCTGCTTCCCTTTGTCAGTTCCCTTATCGGGTTCTAATTCAGAGTCAAAACATATGTTTGATTCAGAAGCCTTCAGCTTGGCCACCAGTGACTGCTTGGCCCGACACTCACTTGTATTGTGAGCAGAGCTCTTATGGAACTCACACTATTTTCCTGTGTCCTTCTTTGTCTTCGTGGTGTTGTTCTTTGCTTGCGGCTTCAGCGACCTATCTTGGGTAGCCCCACCTTGGCTTGGTCCTTTGTTCTATGGTTTGGGGGCGCCTTTTCCTTGCTTTGGATTCGCATATCCAAAGTTCCGCTTCTTCTATTTAAACTTCTGCTCAATCTTGACAACATACCGGTACGTCATGCCGAGTGAGGAAATGTCCAGGAACTCCATCTCATCCTGGATGTACTTGTGTAGACAGTCGTGGTACTTGAGCACCAAATGTTGTTCAATATCCTTGATACCCAGCGTCATGCGAAGGGTATGGAAAATATTTGTGAACTCCGACACATCTTGGTCCCTTGCTGTAGCGTGGTCCACTTTATGTATTTATCTCCATAGCTCTCGACAAGGTAATATTGTTCCTTGATGGTGTCTTGGAAAAAATCCCAAGTGGGTGCAATTGAAAACAGCGAGGGTTCACTCTCGTTTTTTTGTTCATAGTAGGTTTCCCACCAGTGCTTGACATGTGTGGCGGCTTTAAAAAGAGCAAAAGTAATCTTTTCCCGATTGGAAAAGTCATGAACTGAAAAATATCCTTCCAACAGATTTAACCATTTATCTACGGCGTTTGCATCTATCAACCCTTCAAATATGGGAATATCGAAGTTAAATTGTACCTTAAAAGGAGTGGTTGCTGGATGAAAATGCATCGCATGTGGGTAGCCGTCAAATGATCTGGACAAAGTTATTCATCATCACATCCCTTTGTCGCTCGAGAGCTTCCACGAGCAACATTTTGAAAAGATCTCCTGCCCCCTCGTCTTTCTTTTCTTCCGCCATGGGAGGTCGTCGAGTTTTGCGAGGCTGCTCTTGCAACGATTCAACCAGATCGAGCCCTAACTCCATATACCCTGACCTCGTTGGGGACATGCAAAGAAAAACAGAGAAAGAGCAGACCGCTCTAATACCACTGATCTAAACCTAAACAAGAATGCAACAACTTATAGATATAATCATAAATACAGAGATGCAGCAGAAAAGCACTTCATTTCATTAATAGAAAACTATCAAACTATGCTTACGAACAGAATAAAAATAAAATAGCTCGAGCAATGGTAGCTTATTTCTGAAAAGAGATGTGGAGGCTAAATGCCTCTGAACTATGTTACAATGAGGCTCAAAAGCCTATTTATTAATGAGAAACAATGAAAATCCCTAAACATCCAAAAACCTAACCCTAGGAGATGAAGGGCCAAAATTGTGGGCCCCGTTTGGGTAAATTGGTACATCAACTTCCCAGGGTCGTAACTTTCGCATGCGATCTTTGTTTGGCTATCATAATACCTTGTTTCGAAGATCTCAAAGAGAAGGTTAAAAATAAACTGGTGTTAAGTTATGGTATGTTCTATGCTTATAACAATTTACTTCTTTTTCTTATTATATTCCACCGATTAGCAATCACATGTACATAAAG
>APFE031470673.1:0-15100 GCA_000404065.3 Pinus taeda | reverse complement strand
TTTTATTGAAGTGTTTATTAAGAGGATTTACTAAAGTATTATAAACCCTAGACCCTTAATCCTAAACCCTAACCAATTTATAACATTTTCAAAAGTGTTTTCAACTTTTATTTAAGTGCATATTAAAAGCATTTACTAGAGTGTTATAAACCCTAAACCCTAAACGCTAAAGCATAAAAATTTTACAACATTTTAAAAAATATTTGTAACTTTTGTTTAAGTGCTTATTAAAAGAATTTACTAAAATGTTATAAACCGTAAATCCTAAACCCTAAACCCCAAACCCTAATCCCTAAATCATAAACCCTAAGAATTTTCTGAGTATCTATAATAAGGGAAGACCACAACAAGGTATGTGAGTGTAGGAGGGAGAAAATTGTGGTACATGAGATACCCTTCTTCATAAACATTTTTCCTTTTATTTATTTTTCTTCATAACTACTCTAGGCTCCATGGGATGAATGCATTATGTGTAATATGTAGCAGTGGATACCCCGTTAAGGTGGGGTGGTTAATCCCTACACCCTAAAGCCTTAGCCCTAAACCCCAAACCCTAAACCCAAAACAATAAACCCTAAACCATAGGCATTTTATAACATTTTTAAAATAATTTTGTAACTTTTAGTTAAGTGTTTATTAAGGGAGTTTACTAAATTGTTATAAACCTTAAACCATACACCCTAAAACCTAAACCCTAAACCTTAATCCCAAACCCTAAACCCTCATAATTTTATAACATTTTAAAACATTTATTTAAGTTTTTATTAAAATAATTTACTGGAGTCTTATAAACCCTAACACCTAACCTCTAAACCTAAAACCTAAACCATAAATCATAAACCGTAAACCCTAAACCCCAAACCTGAAAATTAAACCCTAAACCCTAAGCATTTTATAACATTTTAAAAACTTTTTGTAATTTTTATTTAAGTGTTTATTAAAATAATTTACTAAAGTGTTATAAACCCTCACCCCTAAACTGTAAACCACAAATCCTAAGCCCTAACCCATAAACTCTAAGCCTGAGACCCTAAATGCTAAACACTAATCCCTAAACCCTAAATTGTAAACCTTAAATTTTAAACTCTAAATGCTAAACCCTAGTAATTTTATAGCATTTTAAAACACTTATTGTAACTTCTATTTAAGTATTTACTAAAATCATTTACTAAAGTGTTACCAACCCTAAACCCTAAACCCTAAGAATTTTATAACATCTTAAAAAAATTCTAACTTTTATTCAAGTGTTTATTAAGAGGATTTACTAAAGTATTATAAACCATAGACTCTTAACCCTAAACCCTAAGAAATTTGTAACATTTTAAAAAGTATATTGTAACTTTTATTTAAGTGTATATTAAAAACATTTACTAAAGTGTTATAAACCCTAAACCCTAAACCCTAAAGCATAAGAATTTTATAACATTTTAAAAACTATTTGTAACTTTTATTGAAGTGCTTATTAAAATAATTTACTAAAATGTTATAAACCCTTAATGTTGAACCCTAAACCCAAACCCTAATCCCTAAATCATAAACACTAAGAATTTTGTGAGTATCTATAATAAGGGAAGACCACACCTAGGTATGTGAGTGTAGGAGGGAGAAAAATTTGCTACATGAGATACCATTCTTGATAAACCTTTTTCCTTTTATTTATTTTTCTTCGTAACTCCTTGAGGCTCCACGGGATGCATGCATTATGTGTAATATGTAGCAACGGATACCTCCTTAAGATGGGGTGGTTCATTCCTACACCCTAAACCCTAAACCCTAAACCCTAAATCCAAAATCCTAAACAATAAACCCTAAGCATTTTATAACATTTTAAAAAGTGTTTTGTAACTTTCATTTAAGTGTTTATTAACACAATTACTAATTTGTTACAAACCCGAAACCATGAACCCTAAACCAAAAATATTAAAACTTTAACCCTAAGAATTTTACAAAGTGTTAGAAACCCTAAACCCTAAACCCTAATCCCTAAAGCCTAAACCGCAAACATGTAACCCTAAGTACTAGACCCTAAACCCCAAACCATAAATCTGAAACCCTAAATTCTAAACCCTAAAATTTAAACTCTTAACCCTAAACCCTAAACCCTAAGAATTTTATAACAATTTTAAAAACATTTTATAACTTTTATTTTAGTGTTTAATAAAAATATTTACTCAAGTTCTATAAACCCTAAACACTAAACTCTAAACAATAAACCAATGAACCTAATCCCTATACTATAAACGCTAAACTCTAAGTATTCTATACCATTTTAAAGGTGTTTTGTAAATGTTATTTAAATGTTTATTAAAATAATTTACTAAAGAGTTATAATCCCTAAACCCTAAAGTCTAAACCCTAAACCCTAAACCCTAAACCCCAAACAATAAGCCTCAAACCATTAACTCTAAGAATTTAAAAAATTTTAAAAAATAGTCTGCAACTTTTATTTACATGTTTATTGAAAGCATTTACTGAGGTGTTATAAACCCTAAATGCTAAACTATAAACCCAAAACCGTAAACCATAAATCTTAAACCCTAAATCCTAAGCATTTTAAAACATTTTAAAAAAATGTTTTGAAACTTTTATTTAAGTGTTTATTAAAAGCATTTACTAAAGTGTTATAAAGCCTAAACCCTAAACCCTAAAACCTCATGACAAGTACAAAGACCAAAATTAATTTTGTAAATACTAAACCTAGTTACGTTTTCTTCAACGCTCCCTCTTAATTACGAAGGTATTTATATTGGTACTTGGTAATTATCAATATGAACAATTTATCATAAGAAGAATCAGATTGGTAACCCATATGTATAGCGCCATAGTAACCATCATTGTTTCCACAGTAAGTCCTTGACTGACAACTCTATCTCTCATTATATCAGAGCACAATGTTGGAAAAACCAATGATTATAGACACGTTAATCATTGTCTCTCAAGGTACATACCCACCTAGGTATTCACTGAGTATGACCTTATAGGAATTTTATTATCTTTGGGTCCCAGCCCTAAAATAATCTAGGTCCTCTTTCCTACTCTCGTCTTGGATTGCCTACATATCCTCAAAGAACCTTGGATGCCAGATGATTACCCAATCCTCCATTATTTCTTCCAAAGTCAATACAAGAATGTTGTGCATAGATTTCTCTTCATAGCCTTCACCTAGACTTACGATTTTAAGTCCTGGTTTAGTGCATCACACATGAAATAGAAAAACACAAATGTCACTCATTTTTAATAACGTGCGATGTAATCCAAGCTCCCTCTTAGCAAAGGTGGCGGTGGTGACGGTGAAGGCAAAGTAGAAGGTAGAGGACAAGGCGGAGGAGGAGACAGAGTAGGAGATGGTATGGAACGAGGATCTAGTAGTGGAGGATGTGGAGGTAGAGGATGAGGAGGAAGAGGTGGAGGAAGAGGTAGTAGAAGTGGTGGTGGCACTGGCAGGGGAGGAGGAGGAGGAGGAGGAGGAGGTAGAGGAGGAGGAGAAGGAGGAGGAGATGGTGGTGGTGGTGGTGTTGGTGGATGCAGAGGAGGAGGAGGAGGAGGACACTAAGGTAGTTGAAGAGGAGGTGGAGGTGGTGGTGGAGGTGGAGAAGAAGAAGGACGTTGAGGGTGTGGTGGAGCCGAAGGAGGAGGAGGAAGAGGAGGAGGTCATTTTGTTGGTGGAGGAGGTAGTGGAGTTTTTGGATGAGGAGGCATAGGTGGTGGTGGATGCGGAGGCGGAGGTGGAGGACAAGGAGCAGGAGGAGGTGGAGGTTAAGGTGGTGGAGGAGGTGAAGGAAAAGGAGGAGGAGAAAGAGGAGGAGGATATGGTGGTAGAGAAGGAGGTGGACATGGAGATAGAGGAGGAGGTGGAGGATGAAGCATAGGAGGAGGAGGAGGTGGTGGAGGTGGATAAGGGGAAGGACAAAGTGGAGGTGGAGGAGGAGGACGAGATGGATGAGGGTTTGTTGGTGGAGGTGGTGGTGGAGTAGGAGGTGGTGGAGGTATAGGTAGAGGTGGAGGAGGAAGAGATGAAGGAGGAGGATGACAAGGGTGTGGAGGAGGTGGATTTGGTTGAAGAGGAGGAAGAGGAGGATGATGTGGAAGTGGAGGTGGAGGTGGAGGTGGAGGATGAGTGGTGGATGAGGTGCAGGTGGAGGTGGAGGTTGAGGTGGAGGAGGAGGTGAAGTTGGAGGTGGAGGTTCAGTTAGAGAAGGAGGAGGAAGAAGTAGAGGAGGAGGAGGAGGTGGTGGAGGAGGTGGAGGTGGAGATGGAGGAGGAGAAGGAGGGCGAGGAGGATGGGTTGGAGTAGGTGGAGGTGAAGTTGGAGGTGATGGTGGATGACGAGGGGGAGGAGGAGACAAAGGTGGAAGTGGAGGAGGAGGAGGAGGAGGAGGAGATGGTGGTGGTGGTGGATGAGATGGCAGAGGAGGAGGAAGAGTAGGAGGTGGAGGTGTAGTTAGTGGAGGAGGCAGAGGCAGAGGAGGTGGAGGAGGAGGTGGACGCTAAGGAGGAGGTAGAGGAAGAGGTGGATTTGGAGGTGGGGGAAGAGGAGGTGGTGGAGGAGAAGGAAGATGTGGAGGTGGAGAAGGAGAAGGAGGAGGAGGTGGTGGTGGAGGTGGAGTTGGAGGAGGTGGTTGAAGAGGAGGAGGAGGAGGAGAAGATGGTGGAGGATGTGGAGGTGGAGGAAAAGAGGAGGAGGAGGAGGAGGAGGAGTAGGAGGAGGAGGATGTGGATGATGAGGAGGAGGAGGTGGATGTGGGTGATTAGATAATGGAGGTGGAGGTGGAGGTGGAGATATGGAAGTTAATTTAAGATTTATGTCTTATATTCAAATAAATTGTCACTCTCTTCTCCACTGTTGGAAATGACAACTACCATTTCATGAAGCCAGAACATATCTCTTCACATAGATAATACCCTACAATTAAATGATAAGTAATTCATTTAGAAATATTTCCTCTATTCACAAATATAGTCATTCAAGTACGTGAATTTTTTTTTTATGTTTAGATCTGATATCTCGGCCAAGAATTTGAAGCATTTATCAAGATTGAAATTTTGCGTTTATTTTGTTTAAACTTTTTTTTTGTCTGTAAACATTTATAGTTCTAGTTTTTTTGTTCAATGAACCATTTGTTTCGGAATGACTGGTTTCATCTAATTATCATTGATTTAAAAAGTGTTGGGTTAAATTTAATGTTGTTTCTTGAATAAGAAGCCTAATGTTCTTCTTCTTTTATGTTTACTTGAGAAACATAGGATATTAGGAATCATATATGGCTTTGCTTATTCTTTTGGTATTCCGCATATTTGGCATAATTATTATATTGTGTAATTATATACAGATTACTTGAATATCTAATGTGTACTCATATAATATAAATAGAAAAATATTATAGTATTGTAAGCGATTGATGGAATTACTTAATTAAACATAGTAAGAAGTAAATACATTGTATAAATTGTCCTTATGAATAAAAAGAAAGATTTACACTATTGGGGCCATATGACAACTAAAACTATTTTATCATAATTAAATATTTTCATTAATGAAGAGAGGGTAAATCCGTTGAATTTAAATCGATATACATGCATTTTTTTGAGTGTCATTCATTTTGGGAAAAGAACTAGCTATATAAGGTTTTTATTTAAACTCAAACAACATCAAATGTCCTTGTAGGCAACATCAAGTGAAAATGGAAATCGACATCGAAACCCTGTAAAGAGGAATCATTTCATAAGTACTTGAAGGCTAAAGCATAGGTGGAAAAACTTGCATGAATTTTGACCCCAAAACAATGTCACCAGATAACCCAATTTGGTCATAGACTAACCTACACACACAAGAAAGGAATTCTTTTGTTCAAATTTGAATCACTTTAAATTAATTAGGCAAAGAACATTATAGAAGGTTTTGAGATAACTAGAGTCTAACCTTAGTAATATAGATAGCATCCTTCAATCTGATGCTTTGTTGTAAATGAAATAACATTAGTACTGTACATATATGCTTTTATAAAGAAAAATTATATCGAGGTGAGAATCAAGTTACGGTTTAATCATAGAGTGAAAATTCTAGAAATATTGTACAATATTGGAAGGAACTTAGTGTATGAAGGGTAGTTCATTTTGAAATCACTGAGAAAAGAAGAAATTACCCTAATATCCTTCGAGGAAACCATAACCAACTTATGATACATCACAACCATAATGTAAGAAGTAAAATCTTACAATAATATACCGAATATGCAAGAATGGCTATACTATAACAAACATAAGTGAATGTAGAGGAACCAAAGACATTGTGATGGCTTACTGAAGGATTCCATCCATACCACATTTTACAAAGACTCTTTTTCTAAGAGCATTAGGTGGACATACGTTTTTCACATATATTTCACATAGAACCACATAATCCCAAAACATCAATGTCTTGTTTTTGAAAACCTCATTGAGAGAACTATATTCAATAGAGTAATGCTCATTCTTTCAACTACTTAGTTTTGTTGAGAATTGTATGGAACTATGCTCTTATGTTGAATCCCGTGCTTGCAGATATATTTTTCATATTCATTAGATTACATTATATTCCATTAATGGTATGGAGAGAGCCAATGTGTGATTATGCTTCATATCCAATCCATACATGAAAATCCTTAAACGTTTTGAAAGCTTGAGATTTACTTTTTAGTAGGTACACCCAACACATTCTAGTGTAATCATGAACATAATATTTCGTACATTTATCTTCATTATCATAATTAAAATGCACAGGACCACACAAACCAAAATATATATGTCTAAATTTTCTACATGAATGAAGGGGCCTTGCTAGCGATTGTGAACAAGGAGCAAGTGGCAAATGATTATGAATAGTTATAGACACATATAAATAAGAAAGTGGAAAATCCCACATATATTTAGTATGGTGCTCAATTAACATATTTAATTCTTAGTGGTTAGGTATAACAAAAGAAACGTGTTGATTTATCATCCTCTCGGAGTTAAATCACCCTTGATGAGGAAGGGGCATGACTAAGTAAAGCGAAAAATGAGATAATATTGACAGATAGTCTATGAGGTCTTGGTAGAATAAACAATGTTCCAATGTAAATAAGCCTAATAATTTTCCATGTAGTAGAGAAATTTATTGGGGGTAATATTCCGGGGTTTTTCAAAATACAAAAATAAAAAATAGCTGTCAATTTTGACATTTTTTTTAATTTATTTGCTCAAAGTTTATACTTTAAAATTATTTTAGCTTAAAAATAATTAGAAATCTCAATATTTTTATGAAAATATCATTAAATATTTAACATTATGGATATTAGGGAGTACTAATGTTAGGCAAGTTTTATAAGCTTTAAAATAAATTTCCATCCTTGAAAGTTTTGCTACTAGATAGAACCCTTTGAGAAGAAAGAAAAAACATGTCATAGTTGTGCAAAATATACAAAATAATTTAGTGATTAAAAGAGAAGATAACATGAGAAATTCTTGAATAAAACTAACATATGGGGAATAACTAAAAAAGAATAAAGTTGTGGGTCATTCGATGTTTGCATGATGTGAGGCTTTGTGACATAGTACTCATGAAAATCCTCAATGCTAAGGGCGTGTACATTTCATGATACTTTTTTATTTGAAATGATTAAAGACAATTTAGGATGCATAAATGTAATTATATTATAATTTAGTCAAAGAAACATTTTACTCTTCTTTTATTTCGTTCAAGTTTTTTATGCATGGTCAAGTTTATCTCACCTTCATGGCTTCTTTTGATAAGAAGGAGAACTAAGGAATTTGTAATTGTACATATATAATAAAAATATGATCATTTTTAGTAGAATAGTTGCAATAGGAGGTGATGTAGGTGTTACCTATCCTAAACAAGTTGTAATGTTGAACAATTATCTCCTTGTTAATGAAAAGTATTACCTTTCTCATTCAGTGTATATCTATTTTATTATATTTCCATTTATTTTAATGTTTTTTCTACAATATATTTATTAATTTGTTAATAAGATCAAAAAACATATTTTTATATTGTATTACCATTCACTTCCAAATCACATGGAAGGTGTCTTACATATCTCACATTCATTGAAAGGGGGATTTTCGTGAATAATGATGTTAGATAAAGCATTAATATTTGTATAATGGTTTCAATATATTTTGATTTGTATCCTTTAAATTCCATTCCTAAACAAATAAGTGTGAATGCATTTGAGATTTGCATAAATTTGATAGGAAAATATCTCATACATTGTATATATAGTGAAATTCATTGCAATTCATCTCAACAACACCTTAGATTTCAATACAAAGCCTCAAAATTTAACAAAACAAAAAGTATAATAAAAAATCATATTACAAATATATATATTTGTGTATATTAATATAAATATTATTGATTAAAGAAAAATGGGAATACATAATTTACACGTGTAATACATATAAATAAATTTGTGAAAACATATTTATGATTCCTTAATTATGTTATGTTGATAATGTGTATACCTTCTAATAGGATTTCTAGAATTTTAATTTAATTAGAAATAATCAATAGGTTGATGCTAGAGATTAAATAATCAATAATTAATATTTTTAATATCTATTTTGGAATTGTTTTCCAATTTAAGTTAGAAGAAAATATTAACATTATATTAAGACAAACTAGGGAAGTCATATAAATTAGATGGATCGAACTACAAATAAAATTCAAACCATGATAACCATAAAAATGGGTAACCCATTATTTGTATGGAATTTAGTATATCAAAAATTAACTAAATAATAACTTTATTACAAATTATATTGTGGTTATTTATAAAAAAAATTGCATGCATATTTCAACAACAACAAAAGATCTTAGTGGAAAATTTTAGTAGTGAAATATGTCAATATTACTATGAATATTCCAACATATTAGATGGGGTTTAAATATATTCTATCAACCTAATAATTAACTTATAAATATGGCGATGAGCATAATTATAGGCATATATAACGTGTGGTTGACCGAATTATGTACTAATTGTTGCATTGCAAAAGGTGGATCATTAATTCTTATTAGAATGTTTATATTATGTTGTTCTATTATATAGTTATAACATTCCAACCAAATCTCCATTTTGTGTTGTTCTCTCTACTGAATGTTGTTGCTAGGCAACTTAATATATCATCAAACCTAGAATACTTGGATGAAACTTCGTCACTGACAGTCTACCTAGATCGCGTTTTATCTTGAACATCATTTTCTTCTATACTTCTTATTGTAGTAACATGGGTTAAATCAAAATTCAAGTCCATGTTCAATTTTTTTTCTTGTTTGGTTCAGTTGACTATCCTTGGTCATATGCCTATGATGAGCACCTTTCTATGTTGAGTTTGTCTAGAATTGACTTTTTATGTTGTTGTTTTTCTGAACTACCATCATTTTCTATAGATTTGTTTCAATGAATACATATTCTCCATGTCCAACCAATTGCAAGATGTCAAACCCAATACATTATTCTAGAAATTGTTCTAATTTTCTATGCTTCTTTTCTTTTCTACTCTTTATACGATATCCTCAAAAACTTTTCATGCAATTGAGTGTAGATTCTATTGTTGTTGTGTGTCTTCTAGTTGAATACCTAGAAATATTCCATTTCCATTTATTGTATATGTTTACATCCCTGTTGGTTTCCAACTCCGCGAGTCTTTGCTTGTAATATTCTTATGAGATTATGTCACAAGTTCTAAGAGGTCAAATTTAAATGGTTGTGTATAATTATGCTTCCCTTTCTTCTTCTTGTTCAGCATCTCGAAGGAGTAAAAGTATATCCCCTTGTTCTTCTTGAGCTTATGGTGGAATTGGGAATATTATATTAGATTATTAATTGATCCTATATATATTTCGTCAATTGTATGCAGATATAGAATCTCTTGCAGGTCTACATCTAAAGAGTTGACATACCAAACTTCAATTATTTGTATGGACAATTGAACATGCGATGAGGGAGGATTCATTTTTTGTATCTATTGAGGTACTCTCCATCTTTTGGAAGATTTTTAAAGATTTCTGGAGGAACAACTACTGAAGTTTGTTTCATGTCTACTGAAATTAGTAAAGAGGGAATGCAAATGGACTTATTAGAATTTTCACATTCATAACGGTTCATATTCAGCATGTCACCAACGTGTTTTTCCTAGTTGTATATTTTTCCTGTCATAAGCATTTGACCAATTTATTGTAGAATAGTGATATGTTAGAGACTCTCCCTATTCATACAAAACGACTCTCTCTCATTAGGAAAGATTTAGAAATAATAAAAAAATGAAGTATCAAAAACTTATTTTAATAATACATATATTTAACACAATAATACAAACATGAATAAATAGGAATCGAATAAAGAATATTTATTATTCATATTGCATTTAACAGTGGAAATAGGAAAAAACCATATAGAAATACACAATTTAGAAATTTAGGAATTTTATAATTTTCAAATACATATAACTAAATATGGAAAAAAACATATATATACTTGATTAATATTAATTGATGGAAGGAATAATAGTTAATATGAACTTCAGACACCAACATTAAGACCTTAAAGCATATACAAAATATACACTATCATTGTATCATCTAATGGGTGGAATGCGAGTACTCGTCAACATCATTAGCATATCTTGACTCACAAAAAGTGAATTTTGGGTCAATATCATAATCAAAATCATTACCATATGTTGGCTCACAAAAAGTTATATTTGGGGCAATATTGATAATCAAAATATCATCTCAATGATACATAATATCTATTATATTACTTTCTTATGGGATTTAATTTGGAGTTACACATCATTCAAATTGATCACAATGTCAAGAATTACAATGTCATGATCATGAAGTGTAGTAGGGGTCATACTTTCTATAATTCAATGTGTTTTAAAGATCATAGTGCACTATGGTTCAACTAATTTTAGAGTTAGTCCCTTAAGAATTACCAAGTGACCAATGCCATTGTTTTTAAATGGTAATAGTTGTTAGAGGTTGCATTATGGAAGGGTTTTTAATTATCTAAGAGTATGAGTGATCATATTAAATTAGTGGTTATGGGTCATATTTGTGTTTTGACATTCATAATGGTTTTTGGATAAGGGGCACATATTGTATAAGATATTTTGGTCAGAGCTGTCAAAGGTTACCTTAAATCAGGGCAAAAATTTTGTGGGGGTTAATATATAGTGCAATATGTAGAAATATCTAATAATCAATTCATTATAATTAGTGAATTTATACATACATATATTAATATATATTTTTACAGATCAAAATATTATTTGAACCCAATGTGTGTTTACTTATGATTTCACTAATTGTTTTAATCCAATAACTAATGGGTTGTACTTTAAAAAACCCTGAGTGATTTAGTAGCTAAGTTTTTGATACTCCTAGAGTTTTGCGAGGCTCGTAGAAATATTGAAAAAAATGAGGTTATCTTAAACTTTGAAATAAATATTTTATTTATATGTTTATCATTTAAATTTTCCAACCTAAAAGTATTTAGAAAAAATTATAAATTAATTAATTTTTAATTACTAATGAAGAGGATTATCAATCTATGTGATTTTATTTATTAGTTAAAAAGGTTATTTTATTAGTGAAAAATGTTGTTAAGCCATATGAATTTGAATATTTTTTTCTTATTTAACAACTTATCCTGAAATTTTATTTTGACAATTTTATTATTTAGCAAACAAAACTATGTATAATGACTTTCACCCCATTTTCATAATTGTGAGTTCAAACTGATAGTGTGAGTCACTGAGATAAAGATTGACATTTCATATTTAAGCATTAACTTTTTACATATTCTCTTGAGTGTGAAGAAAACAATTTAAGCATTGAGTTTTTAGATTTCACTATTAGTTTTTTAACTTTGAAATTTTGTGTTTTTGATTGCAAAAACAATTAAATATCTAGAGTTTTTAACTTTGAAACTATCCATTTTTTACTTCAAAAGAAAATAAATATTATTTTGAAATTTAACTTTTAAATTTTTACTTTTCTATCAACTATTTGCTCTTTCTAACTTTGAAATTAGTTTTCATATCATATAGCTTTGCATCACTAGCCAAACCTACCTTTTCGTGAGGTCCTAGTTCTGAGATTATCACATCCTCTTTTTCTTGTTGTTCCGTGTTCCTCCACATACTGAAAAGAGATAGATAATTCTTCCCCATACTGAAAAGAGAGATAATTCTTATTGAGCTTGATATCAACCAAGCCAAACACGAGTTGGGGGATATAGCAAAATTGCCAATCTATTACCTCAAAAGCAATTTTTTAAATTTAACCTTTAATTTTTTACTTTGCTTTCCTTAAAATTTAAAAGTAAATTATTTTTGTTTCCATTTTTCTAATTTAACTGGTGGCTTTTTGACGAAATGTAATTTATATTTTGTTTTTAATTTTAAATTTAACAATTTTTTACTTTGCTTTATTTAAATTTTAAACGTAAATTATTTTGGTTTGTATTTTTTTAATTTAACGGGTGGTTTCTTTTTACTGAATGTAATTTATACTGTGTTTTTAAATTTAAGTTACTTTTTGCTTGTCGGGGCTGTACTTTCTAAATTTAGGTAACTTTTTATTTTTATGGGCTGTCTTTTTGAATTCGAGCCGTTCAGTTCATAGCAGTTTTCTCACAATACCAAATTTATATTCTGTTTATAAATTTAGATTATTTTTTGCTTTTCGGACTGTAGTTTCTAAATTTAAGTAATTTTTTGATTTTATGGGATCATGGATGTCTTCTTGAATTCGAGCGGTTCCCTTCATAGCCGTTTTCTCATAGCCGTTTTCTCACAATCGCAATCTCACCCAGCTTCTTGAATTCTCTTCATAGCAATTTTCTCACAATCGCAATCTCACCCAGCCAATATGTGATGATTTCGAAACTATGCTCCTGCCCAATTGTTCGAGGATAGTGTTTTCATTGGTAACGCCAATTTTGTTGGCTCTGTATCTTTGTTGGGAGAGCGTGAGACTGGATCGTGTGTTCCATCTCATGGATTGTTGGGAGAGCGTGAGACTGGATCGTGTGTTCCATCTGTATCTTTGATGGGGGAGCGTCAAACACAATATGTTTGAAGGTCGTGTGTCGATCTGTATCTCTATTAAGACAAAGTCAGAATGAATATATGAAGATCATGTGTTTGATTCACAGTCAACGCCCCGGTCACTTCATAACTCTACTTCCAATCAGGCTTGAGGTAAGTAGCCATTTCTGTCAATTCAAATTATGTTAAGATTTCATGCCTATTCTTCTTCGATATTTGTTTATAATATTTTTCTGCAACTATGAATATTGTTTATTTTGTTTTCAAATTTGAAGCCATGCCTCTGGATATCGTGCGTTCTGTATCTTTGTCGAGAGAGACTCAGACTTAATATATGAAGATCATGTGTTAGATCCACGCTCAACGCCCTTGTCACTTCATAACTCTACATCCAATCAGGCTTGAGGTAAGTGGCCATTTCTGTCAATTCAAATTAGCTTAACATTCCATGCCTCGTCTTCTTCGATCTTTCTTTGTAATTTGTTTGCATATTTGAAGCCACGCCTCTTCTTCAAGCCTTGCTTTGAAGTATGGTTTATAAAAACATTTTACAACTATGGATAGCGTTTTACAACTATGGATAGCGTTTATCGACAATTTTCTTTGCAAAATGTAATGTGTTGTTTATAAATTTTATGTGTAGCTATGGATATCGTTTATGGATATGTTGTTTATAAATTTTTTCTACAGCTATGGATATATATGTTGTTTATAAAAATTTTTATGGATATGTTGTTTATGGATATGTTTTTTTTATGGATATCGTTTTTGGATAATTTTGTTTGCAAATTTGAAATGTTGAACACTGGTTTATAATTATTTTTCTGCAATTTTGAGAAGTACTTATTGATACTTTTCGTGTTTCATTATACATTTGTTCACACATGGAAAAGTCTAAACACTTCATCATCAAGATTCGTCCTTAATTACTATATCGGCCCAATCCGAGATATCAATCATTTATACACTTAGCCCCAAAATTATGATGCAAAAAACATAGAAATTCTTGCAAATAGTCACCTCTTTCCTGGTTTCTTAAATGATGGATTGGAAATGTTCCTTGGGTGGGTGATAAACTTTGATGTCTCATTTTTCTATCTATATTCTAATATGAAATTCATAGATTTAGCATAGATTCACCTTATATGAAAATAGATTTAGCATAGGTTGAGCTTTTTTTTATTGGAATTGGAATTTGGCACTCAGATTATATATTTTTGAAAATTTTAATTAAAAAATAAATTCAACATTTTAAATTGTATTTTTAAATATAAAAATTATTCTTAATACTTTTAAATACAGATATATAGAAATATGAATGTGGAAAATAGTGGAAGCTATTTTTTTTTTTCCAAATAAAACACGAAAATGTTGTCCTCTTAAACTACATTACACTTCTATTACTCAATGTTCACTTTTGTTGTTCACAGCCCTTACAACTTTGATATTGAAAATCATAGGTGGCCACACATAATTTAATAACATTTGTCATCACTTTGTTAGTGAAATTAAAAATAGTATTTGACATAAACTAGAAAACTAAGTTAAATTTTAGTAATTAGATTGTTGTGCTCATAATTACTTATTTATATTGTAAGTTTTTATACATATTATTTGTTATATTATAATGTATATATTGATATCTGAATTTTCTCAATAAGTATTATAAATAAAAATAATGAAATGATATGCAATTTTATTTTGTTTAAGCTTTCTCAGGAGGAAGAGAAGGAGGAGGAGGAGGCAGCGAAGGCAGAGGCAGAGGAGGTAGAGGAGGAGGTGGAGGCAAAGGCAGAGGAGGCATAGGAGAGGAGGAGGAGGAGGAGGCAGAGGAAAAGGCGGAGGAGGTAGAGGAGAGGAGGAGGAGGAGGCAAAGGAGGAGGATGAGGTGGACGTGAAGGCAGAGGTGGAGGAGGAGGTGGAGGAAGCAATAGAGGTAGAGGTGGAGGCAGGGGAGAAGGAGGTAGGGGAGGAGGAGGAGGAGATGGAAGAAGAGGGG
>APFE031470667.1:24223-42998 GCA_000404065.3 Pinus taeda | reverse complement strand
GGTCCATGGTATTGGATGCTTCGGCATGTATAAATATGTATTGTAACATTGAAAGGAACATAATGAAAAATCAAGCTGGTAGTCTCGGTTTTGAGATCCAGTGGGAATCTCTGTGTATATATGTTTTATGTGTTATGCTCTTGCATTTTTATTTTTCCTGTGATTTAGAATTCGTATGCAGGTAATTTCTGTATGGGGTTAAAAGATACAAATTTGTGCCAGCAAACAACTGCTGCCCTTGGGGAAAAGGGTTGGTTAACACAGCTTGAGAGCTAGAAGACCCTTGCTGCACTAACAAGCACTGAGCATCTTGAATTTTGGGGCAGAGATGAGTCAAATGGTCTCCATTGCATAACTTGCATGGAAACTTAACTTTCTTTTTGGACTGTTTTCCGCCCTCACCAACACTATTGCCAAGTTTGTTTGTGTCAGTTTTCCCATCTTGATTCTTCTTCTTACCTCGTCCTTTCTTCTTCCCATTGGAATTTTGATTTTCTTTAGAGTTAGAAGATTGGACAATGTTAATGGAAGAGGGTTAGGAAGGCGAAGGGTTATACGATATGATTTGATTGGTAGGAGCAGTTTGTAAAGACAACTGCTGCAATTGGCTCAAGAGGTTCACCACATTGGTGTTTATCGATCTAATGATACCATCCACATGAGGACTTGACTTCGATTTGGCTATATCAACCTTAGTCCTAGGAGCATCAAGCAAGATTTTCTGAAGAATCCTAGACTGAGAGTATCAATTCTAACTGTTGGGCCCGAAAATAACTTGCTCGTCAGAATAGACTCCGGACAGAGAAACATCCTTGGAAATCTCAGGTTGTAATGATTTCAAGAACCATTCGAGACGGTATTCAGGATGAATTTCAGCTTTAATGAGCCTCTTTCTTCATCTCCATTCCTGAATATGATCAGAGATGTGAGTTGTCGTATCCTGCCATAAATTGGCCAGAAGTTCAGTTCCGGCATCATAACGGACGGGCAACTGGAAATGGTTTAGGAAAATGTTAGCCAAATTGGCGAAAGATGTAAAGCTGCCCCCTGGCAACTCTATATACCACTTGGCCGGATTTCCAATTAAGGTGCGTTGAAAAAGTCTCAACCTAATTGAGTCATCAATGAGGGAGTTTGATGAGCACCATAAATGGAATGTGGTTACATGGTCGCCTGGGTCTTAACCCTCCTTCCCCTCGAACTTTGGAATATCAAATGGCAGTTTGGTTGGGATCAGAGGCCAGGCCAAGTTGTATATGATTGGATCATTTGTCAATTTTGCGAGATCTGACAAATTCAGCGTTGCCAGAAAAGGAAGTCTGGGAGGACCTTGGGGATTCCACCCAGATTGGGTGGCGTTCCCAAAGTTCTGAAAAGATTGGCCTGGATTTTGAAAGGCACTAGGCTGCCAAAAGTAACTAGCATAACCCACTGAACCAAAAGGTGACCCTTGTGGTCCAGAAAAACTCAGAGTTTGACCAACTCCAGCCAAAACACCTCCGTAACGGCGAAGTTTCCCCCTAATGCATTATTATAAGGAGTTGACAACCCTTGGTAAGGGTTCCAAGCATTAGCTAAGGGAGGAATACTTTGAAATGAACTAACTGTGGAGTACGGCGTATTCCCTTGTTGGCCAAAAAATGGATTCCAGGTTCCTATGCCACTAACCGTAGGGTTAGTCCAACCTTGAAAGGGATTACTGCCTTGACCTATAGAAGAAAAAGGAATAGATCCTATCGTCGGTTTGGAATGTGGTATATGACCAATTCCAAAAGGAAAACCCTGAAATGAAGCTGATCCTCTCATCATGGATGTGGAGGCACTAAACGAAACTGACAGAATACCCTGTGAATGGGTGCCAAATGGGAAGAATCCAGAACTGGATGCATGTGCTTGGGAACTTCCACTCGTCGATGGAATGGAAGTAGACCCAAACAAGGACGTGCTAGTAGTAGACCCAAATAAAGATGTAGAAGGGATGGAAATGGTTCCTCCCCCTTGTACTGATATAGGAGTCTGCGTACCTGTAGCACTCATGGTGGATGCCATGCTCCCAGCAGTGGTCATCGAAGCGATGTGCCTGAGGTGACCTGGACTTGAAGGTCTATGTGTCGGAGTCCCAACGTATAATACTATGTCCGGATGATCAGACAGTAGAGGAGAATTTGGAGCTGCTAACGTCTCTGAGAGTTCTACTTCAATATTATCTTATGACTGGAAGAGGACTCGAGAAAGAACTCGACTGTTCCTCTATGGCTTTGTGGTAGTACCCGTCCTATCTTGTACCCGAATGCCCCCAAGCGGAGGATTAATCCCCGATGCGTCGGCTGCCACTGGGTGAAACCCACTGGCAGTATCACTCCTATGCCTTCTAAAAGAAGGCTTTGGAATTACAGGCGAAAGCCCACAAAGTTTGTGAGATCATCTAAGCGATCAAACAACCACTTTGAATTATTTAATAAGATCTACTTAAAGACTCAAGAAATTGAAAGCTAGGTTGACTAGGAGCACAGAACACACACTAAAAATGTCCCTAAAAGAATTCAACAATCAGACAACTTCCAAGTATTTTTGCTTCAGGTGATTAGGACCGAACACCAAAATACAAGAAAGTGAAGTAAGGGCCTTCTGAAGATAGTCTGGGATAATGACGGCCTAGGCCTACTAGCGAACGTATCAGAGGAAGTTACGCTGACCTCTAAATAGTAGCCTGTATTTCCCAGGACTGTTGAGTCCTCTTACATTCCATGAGATGAGCTTCATGGTTGACCAGTTGGTAATGATTTGTAGTATTTGGTCAGCTTGGAGCACCTGCCGGACTCCACTAACATTTCCCCAATGAAGATGGTGCGTTATAAATTTGTCTTTCTGCCCCTTTTCTTTCCATCTTTGGTGGTGTGTTTCCCATCCCAGTTGCTTCCTTGTTGTATGCCCAAGGTTCTTTGCCGGTGTACTCTTGAGAGTACTACTTCTAGATTTTCGAGTTGCCTGTTCGGTATTTTGTCGAACTCTTTCTTTTTGCAAGCTTGTTCGAGACCAAAGATGTCTAGGTCTCCTAGATCGAAGCTCTCTAGCTCTTCTTCCATGTGACTTTGTTGACTACTCTCAGTCATGTTGTGGTTTGTTTTGAGTAGGTCTGTCATAAAATTGTCAATGTCCATACCTTTTGCTGACCATATCGCTTTGTCTTCTTCTTGAAGGGGGTTAGGTTGAGAAGCTGTTGGATGCTGCCCAGAGTTATTCCCCAGGAGAGGTTGACTAAAAGCATTGGGAATGGGTATGGCAGATGACTTAGTGGTTGGCACGGAGGTTGTCTTAACCATTTTGTGAAGGATCTGATTCTGGCATATCTAGGTTTGATAGAAGATCAAAACTGTTGCCAGTGGATGTTGAAACAGAGGCAGGCATGGTGTTTTTTGGTCCATGGGGGGTTTTTTGGTATCTTCTTTCTATTTGCGACTTTGGTGAACCCTTCAGAGTCAGATTTTTCCACATGGTCTGAGGGTTTAGGAGAGGCATTTAAGGGGCAGTCGCGGAATAAATGTCCATGAGCATGGCATTTCCGGCATCTAAAGGGCAGATGTTCATAGTCTATGGGTTGAATCCATTCAAAGTCATCATGAAGGAGACTTACCGAGTCCGTGAGTGCTTTGCCGAGTCGCATGTAAACACATATGCGAGCATAAGATGTGTACCGGTGGAGCTTTGTTTCCTCTGCAATCTTGATGAACTCTCCTAGCTCGTTGTCGATAGCTTTGAGTGATTCTTCATCCTAGTATTCCAAAGGTAAGGAGTACATGCGAATCCAGACTGGTGCCCAGTTGAAGTCTTCCTTGTCTGGGTTAAATCTTTCTATCCAATCTCTTAGATATAGACCCGTAGCATTGAAGAAATAGGGACCTCCGTCGAGAATCCAGTTTCTGTCTTCAATACAGTTGAAGATGGCCGTTAAAAAACCTTTGGGGCCTAGCTCAAGGGTAACATGCCCTTTTGGATTCCATTTTTGAGGCTATCCATCATTGTAGGCTTTCTCAGTTGGCCAGTAACCCATGAATTTACCTATAAGCGCATGATCTTTCATATATTGGATTTGCGCATTGATTCTATGGTTGGGTAGATCGATCTTGGGGCGTTCCGCTGCAATAGGCTTCCCTGTGGAAGACACTGCCTTCTTTGGTTCTTCATGTACCATGGAGGTGTACTCCTTTCCTTTGTTCCGATCTTCCGCTTCCTGCTGCTGTGCAGGTTGGAGCGGTGGCTGTTTCGTACTCTCGGTTAAGGGCTGTTCATTTTCGTGCCCATGTGGCCTTTCTCCAGTGTTGTTGCCTGTAGGGGCAGGCCTTGTGGCCTCCCCCATCTGAATGTTCATTGTTTGTTTCTGTCAGATCAACTAACCTCGCGCTCGAAGTGTAACAGCTTGATTCTGAAGGTCTGCAATGCTATAAACCCTTAAATTTATTACTAGCTTAGGTTTATAATATTAATAATTCCTTAGGTTTATAATTTAATCCCTACCATTTATAGTATTAATCCCAAGAGGTTATTAATATATTGGGATCAATATTTAAATCATAAAAGATTAATACACCAAAGATTAATACACCCTAATAATTAATAAACCATATAGTTTAATATTAATAGGTGAGTGTTTAAACCCATAAAATTTAAATTTTTTATAAACTATTATTTTTACATATTTTAGTTATAATATTATATTATTATATAGTTAAATATATACACAGATTTCTATATAGCATACACATATAATATTCATTTACCCAATAATATAATTAATAATAGAGTAATAATATACATTCACTATTCGATATATCTATATATTATATATTTATATCTATGTATTTATCCAAAGTAGATAATAGGTATATATATATTTAAGTTTAATCATATAGTTAACTAGTGTTATTAAATATACCCAAAAAATATTGTGACGGAATAATACTTGACAAATTATACTAGGGATGAATTTAGTCGTTTATTAATAATTATTAATCGATTATTCGTCATTATAGTGAATAATATTTGATATGATGAATCTGAATTTATATTATTATTTATAATTATAGGTGAATTATTATTATGTTTAAATATAACTCTTAATAAATTAACAAAATTTTTATATAATAACTAATATTATATAATATAAAAAATAGTTTAAATATAATTTATTTTAATAATTACATTTTATAATAATTAATATTAAATATAATATCAATAATATAAATATAGATAACTTAACTATATTTATATAAATAAAAATATACATAACCATTATTAATGTTTACGCATAATGGTTATTAATATAGTGAGTAGTGATATAGGTTTATCAAGATATATCAACCATATTGATAATATGGCTGTGCTCCATTTTAATAGACTTGAAATTAAAATAAAGCGGCTTATCACTTTCCTCAACTTTCCTCAATTCACATAAAGCATTGCTAATACGAACTTTCCATCTACTTATTTCCAAATTTACATTATGATGTACACTGCACCGGAAGGAGTGTGTTTACTAATCCTCGGCTCATTCCCTTCCCTATTGTAAGAAAAAACAAAGCCGACGCCCATTTTGTTTTCAGTGCTCAATCCAACACCAAGGTGAAGCGAAGCAAATCCAGCAGCTATAGGAGATCATGGAATTCGAATCGTCTACCCCACTGTAAAAGGATAAGCTTGGAAAATCTTCATTTTAATTTTGTTTACAAGGATATGGTTGATTTCTTAACATTTTGATGGCCTCCCCTGTAGAGTTATGTTTGAAAGCATTGGCCGTTAGATTTAAAGCATTGAACATTAGTCTTCATTAGGATTTTTTTCAGAAAATGAAGAATGAACTTTTGTAGGAAGTTTAAGGTGTGTTTGGCAGAAATTTTGGGCTTTTATACTCGCTAAAATGGAGCGTTTCTTTGAGCCTGTTCTATGTCCTGGCGGAAACTCCCATCCATCCATCCATTTCAAACTTCCGGTGTGTGATGATAGGTTTTCACCCATCACTTCTCTGAATAGGAGGCTCTTTTGCCTCACATATGGCTCCGGCCATCCGTGGATACTAATCTCCCCGAGGTGGAGGCAAGAAAGGGGAACTGTGGCATTAATAATGGGAGTCTGATTCAGTTTAGTAATGAGAGATCCAATACTCTTTTCTTTCACTTGAAGTTTTTAGCAAGATAAATTGTTTGAATTTGAAAGACACCTCAGTTATCCCATTTACAGGCTATGCGAGTGTATGTGTAATCTTATACAGTGTTTTGTTTTTTATCATGATTTTTGAGTTTTCATCTCAGACAATTGAAATACTATTATATTTGTGTTGAATCTGGTCATTTTCTCCGCACCTTTTGATCTACAAAACTGTGCAAACAGAAATATTTGATACACACAATTGTCAATTGAGATGGATCCAGCGCTGACTCGTCTGTTGTCCATATTCCCTGACTTCCGAAACTTTGCGAATTCGACATATTTGATATAGACGATTCCATTATTGGGTGCCCATATGATGCTAATTTACAGAAATGTTGATGCAGGTTCACTGTTGGTCAAGAGATTGCAAATTTCCTTATTTCTTGCGGAATACTGTCCAAGGCTTGGGAAGAGTCTCTTCGTGCGAGCGACGCCGAGAGTTTTACTCTGAATGAGTATGAAGACGTTGCATATTTTGCGTTCCCTTCGTTTCAAAGAATAAAATATTTCATTCCCAAGGAGAGCCAATGTGGAGAGGGAAATATGCACACTGCCCACAAGTTATTCTCTGGTTGCTTCAAGGATATTGATGGTGAACCAACCTTCTTCCATCCAGGGGCTCTTACGCTGTTTCGCCATATAATGGAGAAAACAGATTTCCAAGCAAAGGTAAATTGATATATCTATGTACAACTGTAAGGACAAAGTGACCTTAGTTTCTTAAAAAGAAGGTTCAGTTCATTAAGAGGAAAAACTAACATTGTATTCATGTATTCCATTGTCAATCAATCAGTTGCACATTTACACAGACTCCAAACAAACGAAACTGAAGCCCATCATATTTGTGGGTCACTCCATGGGAGGGGCAGTTGCAACCTTGGCCACACTATGGGTTCTGGGAAAGAGGGTAAGGCAAAGCTCTCCCTTTTGTATCACGTTTGGTTGCCCTCTGGTCGGAGATGAAAGGCTTGTTGAAGCAGTTGACCGTGAGTACTGGGGATGTAATTTTTGTCACGTGGTTTCCAGGCATGATATCGTTCCTCGGATGCTCCTTGCACCGATTGAATCAATTGCTCAGCCCTTTACTACTATTTATTGTTATTGGGAGGGCATAAATGTGCTTGATTCAAAAATTCAAGATTGTAGGACTCTTTTGAATCATGTCCTTGTTTCTCGAGACAGCCAATACAGACCTTTTGGCACTTACATGTTTTGTTCAAGAAATGGTGCAGCTTGTATTGAAAACACTGGAACGGTTTTGGAAATGCTTCGTTTGACGATGCAAAGCCAACAAGGATCTTTTGACGAGATTGTAGAGGCCTGTCTTTCTGAGCACATAAGGTATAATTCTGTTTTGGAGGAGCTTATGCAAAATTCCATAGGAGGGATACGAATAGCGATTTCCGATTCAGACGACTCCTCTTACGAGATGGGTATTTCATCGCAGCTGGAAGCAATTGGTGTTGGAGCTCGGGTAATACTCAAATCCTTTCTAAGGTTAAAATGAGAACGAACAAAAAATTTACATCCAGGATTTTGTTGTGCAGTTTGCTTTTATATTAGTCAAATGCCACTACCACATACGCATGTTAAATTTGAAGGGTATTTTTGTATTTTTGATATTTAATATTAACTTAAATATTAACTCGTATTTACATCCCTATATATATATGGAAGCAATTTTTGATATTTATTATTAATTTAAAAATTAACTTGTATTTATGCATAAGGAAGCAATTTCAAATAAATAATAATAATAAAACTAAAGAATATGCAACACTTATAATACTATGATTTTAAGGGGACTTCAAAATAAGCATAGGTTCATCTAAAGTGGAATTTTGGCTTTTGGTTTTATTAGAAAAAGTTCATCTCTATCTTAGGTGATCTTACACGGTACCGTGACATAAAACATTTAAGTCTAAAGTTTAAAGGTTGAGATTCATAAGACATCCACACTCATAGGTTATTGGCATTCTATATAAAATACTAATTGACTTTTCTTGTTTATGTAGGTGAAATTGTTATTTTGGTTTGATTTTGAAAGTTTTATGTAATTTTTTTAGTGTTGGCACATCAGTGATAGATCTAAGATTTAATAAATTGGGACTATTTATTATTTTTTTTACTAGGCTGACAATTGGATGCTTATTACCAGGATAGGCTCAATGCCTTTTCCTAAGTTTAATTCCCTCAAAATAATTTCTGTCCTTAACCTTTCTCCATGATGCTTGAGCTTACTAGCCTAGACCAAACCCACTCAAACCAAGTGATCTACATCTTAGAAAACAAATTTATGTTCTAGTTAGATATGGAAATCTGAAATATATGATTACCAAAATAATCCTGCTTTAGATACATTCATACTTGAATCTAAACACAATTGAGTTTATGCTTTTTAACTGTGTACCTATATGCCAAAAAAACCTTTATTCTTCTGCTTTATCAAAAAATTATGATTTTTTTTCAAAATCACCTAATTTCCCATCTAAATTTATGACCGGTTTCCAAACATGATATTGTTCCTCGGATACTCCTTGCACCGCTTCAAGCAATTGCTGCTCCTTTGACTGCTGTTTTGCCGTATTGGCATGGCAGAGTCCCGTATTCTTCTATTCAAGGGGCTTGTAGGATTCTTCTTAATAATGTCCTGCAGTGTACTTACTATGGGGTTCATTCAAGAGGGTCAGATGGGCTTATAGAGACAAGCCTATACAAACCTTTTGGCACTTGCATGTGACGAGTCTGAGAACGTTTTGACGATGCTTCCTTTGACAATGCACAGCTATGAAAAGCTTTCCGATGAAATTGTACAGGAATGGTTTTCAGAGCATATAGGATATGGTTCTGTTTTGAAATACGTCATAGAAAACTCCATAAGTGGAGAAGAATGGCGAACTGCAACTCAGAATACTCTTATGAGATGGGAATCGGGAATCTCAACGCAGCTGGACGCTCTGTAAATTAACGTTTTATGAAGAAAAGAAAAGACATTTAAAAATAACATTTTGTGAACAGGATAACAGTTACATTTAACGGCTTAATAGTACGTTCGTTTTTCAATCAGTAAAATGATTTCAAAATATTAGACATCCATCTTATAAAAAATTCTTGAAGGTAAATGTTAATTTTCTTTTACTTTTATAATATAAGTAATGTATTTATAATATAATAAATATTGAAGTAATTTATCGGATAATTATATTAAAATTTAACAATTAATTTAATTATAATTATAATTTTATTTTCTTCTTCCAAACATTTGAATTATTACTTGAATTGGTGATATTGCGCGGGAAGAATCTGAACAGTATGCCTTAAAAGCAGGAGAGATTCGAAACTGTATCTACCATATAAACGTTTCTCAATTACCCATTGAACTACGTTTTAGAAAAACTGTTTTGGCAGAGCTTGAGTGGTATAAAAGGAAGATGGCATCACATGTTAATATGACGATTAAAATAGATAATAACTCCAAAATTATAATAAATTTAGTGTGACATTGTTTTTAATGTCACATTCTTCCAAACATTTGAATTATTACTTGAATTGGTGATGTTGCGCAGGATGACCTTGGACAGTTAGCCTTACGTCTTGCAGCGGAGACCAATCGTTACCACCTAAAAAACGATTCTCAACTAATTATTGAACTAAGTCAGAAAAAGAATATGATGTCAGAGCTTGGATGGTATAAAGAGATTTGTGAGAAGGGTAAGGGTATCACATATTATGATTCCTTCAAGAGATTGGATGTTAAAATGGATATAAACGCTAATCTTCGCAGGGAAAGACTGGCCGGGTTTTGGGATGATATTGTTGAGATGTGGGAGAATCATGAGTTGCCAAGAGATTTCGATACCCGAAATACGTGGATAAATTCTGGGACTACATATAGAAGACTTGTGGAGCCTCTGGATATTGCAAATTATTATCGCTTTAACCCCAACGGCAACTATCTTTCAGATGGAAGACCCAATCGCCATAAAGTTCTTCAGGAATGGATGGAAACGAAAGAAAAAACTCGCAGTTCAAGAGTTCAAGGACGCCGCACAAAACCTGCATCTCTCACTCAGGACTCATGCTTTTGGGCACACGTAGAAGAGGCTTGGAGAGACCTGGAAAGTCTCAAACAAGGACAACACAAAAGGCTACAAAATCTTAAAAAGTTTGAAGAGTATGTGACAAACATGGTAAAGGCTCTCAGCATTTCTTCAAATGTCTTCTTGGAACAAAGCAGCTTCATGGAGTGGTGGAAAGAATGGAAAGAATATAATAAAAACCATTGGTCTGGATGGAGCTCTCCATTATATGAGATATTGGAACGCGAAAATCCATTCAAGTTTGAAAGGATTGAGTGGTCTATGGCAGAGCTTGAGTGCTATAAAGAGAGTTGTAAAAAGCAAGATGGCATCACATATTATGATTCCTTCAGGAAATTTGGACATCAGAAGGATTTAGACGCTGATTTGCCTAGGACAATGCTCGCCAAACTTTGGGATGAGCTTATTGGAATGTGGGAGAGTCATGAGTTGCCAAGTGATTTGGAAACTCTGAATAAGTGGATAAATGCTGGCACTAAATATAGAAGACTTGTAGAGCCTCTGGATATTGCACATTATTATCGCACTAATAGCTTCGGTAACTATCTTTCAGATGGAAGACCCAAACGCCATAAACTTCTTCAGGAATGGATGGAAGCGAAAGAAAAAACTGGCAGTTCAAGAGTTCAAGGACGCCGCACAAAACCTGCATCCCTCGCTCAGGACTCATGCTTTTGGGCACGTGTAGAAGAGGCTTTGAAAGACCTGGAATGTCTCAAACAAGGAGAGAAACATAGGCTACAAAATCTTGAAAATTTTGAAGAGTATGTGACACAGATGGTAAAGGCTCTCAGCATTTCTTCAGATGTTCTCTGGGAAGGAAGCAGCTTCATGAACTGGTGGAAAAAATGGAAAGAATATAATAAAGCTCAATCGCCTGAATGGAGCTCTCGTTTATACCAAATAATGGAAAGTGAAAGTCCTCTCAAGTTTGAAAGGATTGACAGGTAAAGCATCAAGCATTAGCCTTTAGTAGAAAGTGTTTTAGATGCTGAAGATTCAATTGTTGTAGTGGGTTTTAAAAAGTGCCGTTGGGGAAATTCTGGCTTTAAGCACGGGGTTAATTTGTTTCTTCGAATCTGGTCATCTCCTCCATATCTACAAAACTGAAATATTTAATGCACACAAATGTGAATTGATGAATATTCCGAGCTCACTTCTCTACTATCCATATCTCCTGACTGGCAAAATTTCGCAAATTTGACATATTTAGCATGACTTTAAATTAAGAGAGTCCATTTCGCAGTTCCCACATTGTGCTGACTTACATATATGTTGTTGCAGTTTAACTGTTCGGCAGGAGAATATTTCTTCCACCGGGGAGGCAAAGGACAGTATTCCTTCCAACAAGAAGGTAAAGGACAGTATTCCTTCCAACAAGGAGGTAAATGACAGTATTCCTTCCAACAAGGAGATAAAGTATCTCGCTTCTCTCCTTGCGCGACAGGGTTGCAATTTAATAAAATGTCAGTCTTTTACAGTCAATGTGTCTGTTTCAAGCCTGCAATGAACAGAGTATATTAGAATGTAAGATCTTATTATTTGTCATTGAGTCTACAGGTTCTTATATACTGTCTGTGCATGCTATTTGCTTATCGTGGATGATTTGATATTAAACTCCATCATAGCATCTTTGTCTGCACTTCTGTATTTTATTTTCTTTCATTTAGGCAAGCTAAGCGATGTTTGAAATGTGTGCTTGAAATGGTGATATTGTCAATTTTGTACAGAGTGATTTGGCCCAACTAAGTTCAAAAGAAAGTGAACTCATCCCACAACAAGGTCGTATGTTCGAGCTTGAGTGGTACAAAATGATTTGCCATGAGGGTGACGGATATTATGACTCTTTCAAGATCCCAAATGACAGTAAGACTAATTTGCTGAGGGTAACGCTCAATGAATTCTGGGATGGGATTATTGGAATCTGTAACAGTCCCTCGTTGCCGAGTGATTTCCAATCCCGAAATAAGTGGATAAATGTTGGCACTGCCTATAGAAAACTTGTGGAGCCGCTGGATATTGCACAGTATTATAGCACCTCGAAGGACAGCGGTAACTATCTAGACAAAAGACCCGCTCGTTATAAAGTCCTTGAGCAATGGTTGGAACACAGAAAAACTAAAAGCAGTTCAAGAGATCAGAGATCTCGTACAAAGCTACCGTTCGTCACTCGAGACTCATGCTTTTGGGCGCGTGTAGAAGAGGCTTTGAAAGATCTTAAAGAAGGCGCGGACCAAAAGAAAGAAAGTCTTGAAAATTTTGAAAAATATGTGACAGAGATGATCAAAGATTGCAAGATTTCTTCAGATGTTTTCCTGGATGGAAGCAGCTTCATGAAATGGTGGCGAGACTACAAGGAACACCAAACCTCTGAATGGAAATTAAAATCCCCATTATATAACCTGAAAAGTCCATTCTGGAATCCATGAATTCAAAAACGTTTTCTGCAACTTTCTCTCAGATCAACTTCCTTTCCATTAAGATCCTCTTTGTTGGATATAATTTACTTTCATTTGATTTCAAAGGGATGGCTGGAATGTATTTGGGTTAAATTTTGGAAGTGTTAGATCTTTTGTGACACTCAGTGACTGACTGACAAATCTCGTGTACGCCATGTTCCCAATGTCTGAGAGATGTTTCTTAACATAGAATGCCTATCATTATTTTGATATGTCTTCGCTTTGAGAATTGTGTTCGTGAATAAATTTTGACATCAGCGAAATAATTTTTTTTAAATGTAAGTCTGTTTTAGTAACTAAAATGATAAATATGGGTATAGCTTTTATTAACTTACTGTAATTGTTTTTTTATTAGAATAAGCTATTCCAAAATATATAAGATTTTTTTGTAAATAATATAAAGAAGGTAAGTCGAACCAATCAGGATACTCACTCTATAATCTATTATTATTGTTATTAAAAAAATAGTATATATCTATCTTTAAACTTATTGGAAGGATGTAATTTGATTGGCAACAATTGTGATATAATGTTGTGTAAATTCAATAATGTTGTGTAAATTTGAGGTGCTAGGTTCAAATTCTCTCATTTATTTTGTGTGTCCTCCTTGGGTCCGTGTCGGTTTACCTAGAGGTTATAGTGGTAGCTATCAAAATGAACATAGTAGTGGTATATATCAAAATGAACACAGTAGTGGTAGCTATCAAAATGAACACAGGCCTGGTCCAAAGATTATAGTGGTAGCCATCGCATCGAAATCAACCCCTGACACAAGCCTTGTCCAATTGCCAACTATTCTTTCTATCTTTAAACTTATATTAATTTTTTTTGATGAGGTAAAGATTTGTATTGTCTCAGATATGATATTTACATTCTAAGAATAGAAATCATGTGATGGCTTGCCACTAGGGAAATCATACCAAACAAAAAACTTCAATTGTTCCAAAATATCGAGGAAAAAAAGGAGTTTTTAACTAAAAAAAGGGGGGATAATCTATTAACTACCCTTCTTTTGCACAACACTAAAACAAGAGAACATAAAAGAAAAGAAAAATAGAGGCATATATGTATGCATGCCTATTTTTCAAAACCCATAGTTTCGACATGGATGGGCTCCTTGTTGATGCGCAGAAAGAAATTAGGATCAAGAGATTGTCCCATTTTCCATTTATTTCTTGCAAGCCTATAGTCCATTGCCATCAGAGTTGTTGCAATTGATTCAAAGATGAGATGATATCATCCTTGAGCTCATTGGAATCTATAAACACACTACAAATGGAACTTAAGGTGCTAGTAGATATCCATTATCTACATATATTGATTGTTTCTACTGCTTGTATGGCCAACATCAGGAACCCAATCTGCAACCTTAGTCAACAACTCATTGTCTATCAGATTGCGCCATTTGTTGGAGATCTCTCATTCCACCTGAGTGATTTCTTCTTGAATTCACTGAGGGGTTATCTCTCTGTTGTGAGTTGTCCTAGCTCTCAACTTGAGTTTGAGCTCTAGAGTTTCCTCGCTCCTAATAGTAGGCTATTCTTCTTTGAACTATGGCTCGTTGTCTAGGCATGACACTCAGTAGAAGGGATGAGAGGTTGGAGATGGGCACACTTAAACCAATGAAAGTATCTCGTTCATGATAAAGTCCCTTTTCCCTGACCAAGATTCCTAGTGGAAGTCACAAATGCATTTTTGGAACCATCTATGGAAGAATAACTATAATCAAGCTACGAATAAGTATTAAAACTACTAACCCAAAAAATCCAAACATACCTAGGCCTAAATGGAGTGTTAAGCTTTGAGGAAGGCTGGGTGTGGGGGTCTGGGAGGGGTGTGCTCGCCTAGATGGCTACAATATCTTCTCATCTCGACTTAATAGGAGTGATGCTCTACATGTCTGAGAAAAGGTATGAATTCCCAAAAAATCCGAGTGCCATAAATGAGCGCCATCATTGGTCTAAGAAGAGGAAACAACATGCGTGGGCCAACCTTTCCCTCTTAGATGTGGGCCTAGCAGCGAAATTAAGCTGGTCGAAAATCCATGAGACCTGACACTAATTATGGCACCTACAATGACTTACAACTAGTCGAGCGAGAGGGGAGGCATGATTGAAGAAGCTAGAATTTGAATTGTTAAGGTGATGCAGGAGCATGTGACTCAGAGGGGAAAAATCTTCCGATTTATTCCAAAAATAAAATAAAAAATCTACAGGCAAGGAGTGGGATCCTTTTGCCTGTTGTTTCTATGTTTTTTAGTTAAAAAAATAGGAACTAGATAAAGAATAAAGCATGCCATCTTTTTCTAGTTAAACTTAGCATAAATCATGCTAGACTAGTTGTAAAAAAACAAAAAAACCTTCATTTTCTATGTAAAGTTCTACTTATGTAATAAGGCAATCTATCCATAAAAAAAAAAAAGACTTGGCCGCCAAGCTAGTTAGAGGAGGCGAGGTCAGTGTTTTTGTTATGAACTCTCTCTCAATGTAATAAAAACAAAGGTTATATGGTGAATTGGTATGGTGAAATCGTTTGTTAAATCCGCCACTTCCACGTTGAATAAAGATTATTAAAGATATTACTGAACTGTGTGTTGAATAAAGATTAAAAAGATATTATTAAAGGCTTGGCGCTATCGATCATAGGTGATAAGTCTGTGTATTAATTGTTTGGGCAGCGTATTCTATAGTTATTGCTTTCAGGGCGATTCTCCAATGTTTAGCTCGAGGGCAGAATCATCTGCGTGGGTTTTCCATTTATAATTTGGTTGAATATAGATAGCGTGCAGTGCGTGGATTACATAATTGATATTAATTATATAACTGTGTGCGTATTGTTGTTAGTTATAAACTGTGTGCGTGGAGAGGTGTCCGCTGTAGAGCGGTTCTTTATAATTCACATCAACAGCGAACAAAGGCGTTGTGCGTGCATACAACAAATGAAATTCAATCTGGTTTGAATGGACTGTGTGCGTGGAGAGGCGCTTTGCACTCCTCAATTAATTGCCTGAATGCTTTGTTGCACACATCACATAGCGATTCAGCTGTTGGATGGTCTGAACTCCATGGGTGATCCGTTGCTGTTTTCGATATCTTTGTATTGAATTGAGAGTTAATACATAATACTTGCATAGTGTAGCGTAAATCCTTTCTTTGAAAGGTTGCCCACAGTAATAGATATAAAATTGGGATTTTTTTTAATTTGCTGCCTTTGATTATAACATAGAAGGACCGTGACTCTTCACAAAAGGAATGAAGCTATCAGTTTAATGACTGATACGCTTGAAGAAAATACAAGGGAGAGAGAGACGGATATTGAAGAGATTGCAGCCAGATTGGAGAGACTATCATTAGAGCCAGCAACCACGCCATCATTAGTGGTATCAAAGCCAGCAACTGACATTGAATTGAATCTCAGGAGCAGGAGAAGGATGGATTTCAGAGTTGGAAGAGGACGAGGACGTGGTGGAAGAGGACGGCCTGTTGCGAATGCTGAAATAATGGAAAGTCTAGAAGAGCTGCGAGCTAGATTGGATGCGTTAACCTCAGACAGGAACATAGATGATGGAGATGTCAGTGAGCCCGAAGTTGAAGCTACAGAGGAGGAAGCTGTACAGGTTACTCCTGAGATGAGGTTCTTTCAGTCAGTGTTGAAATCCACAGCCAGGCCATGGAACCAATTAGTGCCGATCTACCAAGGAGGACTGGATCCAGAAGAATTGATCGACTGGATTAATAGCATGGAGAAATTCTTCGATTATGAAGAAACGGAAGATGAGAAGAAAGTAAAGTTTGCTGTCACCAAATTAAAAGGCCATGCAGCACTCTGGTGGGATGGTGTACAGGCGGAAAGGAGACTGGGTAAGTAGCCAATCAAGAATTGGAGCAGAATGGAAGCAAAGTTAAAAGGTAAATTTTTGCCCAGTAACTATCAGCAGAGATTGTTTAGACAAATGCAAAATCTTAGACAGAGAGCTTTGACAGTAAAAGAATACACAGAAGAATTCTATAAGGTGAGCATAAGAGCTGGAGAAGCCCAAGACACAGATGAGAATGTGGCTAGATATATGAATGGCCTCAGGATGAGATAAGTTTGTTGTCTCCAAAAACAGTAGAGGAAGCTTATCATATAGCACTAGAAGCTGAAGAAAAACTCATGAGGAAGCAGTCTGCCAGAGGGAGAGGGACTTTCAGAGGAAAAGAAAGTCAAGGTGGTAGTGGAAGATCTACAACACCTACAGAAGGAGCTAGCAGTAGATCAACCCAGCATGCACCCACAGGAGGTGATGCAAGAGGCAGAGGGAGTTTTTCTAGAGGAAGAGGAGGCAGAGAAATAAGATGTTACAGATGCAATAAGCTGGGACATAGAGCTTTTGAATGCCCAGAGAATGCATAAATAAAGCAGAGGAATGCAATTGTGGCTCCAGCTGAGGAAGAGGCACCAGTGGCAACAGTAACAGAAGAAGTAAATACACCAGAAAGAGGAGAGTCTCTGGTACTTAATAAAGTTCTTCTTAAGCCAGTAAAGGAGATGGCTGAACCGCCACAAAGGAAGACTTTATTCAGGACAGTATGCAAAGTCCAAGGGAAATGTTGCCAGATGATCATTGATAGTGGCAGCATTAATAATTTGGTTTCTACAGAAGTAGTGGAGAAATTGAAGCTGAATACAATGAAGCATCCAACACCTTATAAAGTGTCATGGTTGAAAAAGGGACATCAACTGCTGGTAAGTGAACAGTGTGAAGTGGAATTTCAAGTGGGCAAGTACAAAGATAAAATTGTTTGTGATGTGATTCCTATGGACGTGTGTCACATATTGCTGGGAAGACCTTGGAAATATGATAGAGCATCCATGCATGATGGGAAGAGAAACACCTACAAGTTTGGAAAGGATGGTGTCAATCATACATTGTTGCCTTTGCAGGAAGAAGATGTACCGGGACAGAAGACTGATTCAAAAACTCTGTTACTTGGAGGAAAGGAATACTTGGAGCAGATGATGGATGTACAAAAGGATGTTCAGACCGATGATGAGACAACAAGATCTCTGAAGGAGATGCAGAAGAGGGAATCTAATGAGGATATTGATGCAGAGAAAGAAGGACCAGCTGATGATGGGTCAAGCACTAAGTACGATATGGAAAATCGTGTGAAGTTTCCAAGTTCTACTCCTAAGGAAGTTGTTGAATTGTATAGAAAACTAGATCTCCAGAGAAGAGAGTTGGAGAGACAGAGGACTTATGTGCAGGTTAATTTGCTGAAGAAGCAAGGGAAGAGAGTTTTTATGAATGACAGTCATGAAGTAGAAGATGGTAGAAAAGCAAGACTAGCTGACAGTCTCATGGTGAATGCAAATCAGCATACTGATGTGATGATAGAGGAGTCGGAAAAGAACTCATAGCAGCATACTGAAGTATTGCCAGAGAAAGCTGAGGAGAAAGCCAGTGAAGATTTTTTGAGTCCTGAAAAAGACTTGGAGCTACAGAGAGAAAAGTTGGTGACTGAATCGACAAATGAGACCAGTGGGTCTTGTAATTTTAATGCTGACAATTTGATTGTGTTTACAGGTAAGAAAGAGGACAGTCCATCATTTGGAATTATCTTGGAAGGAGGAGAACAGTTGCAGAAAGAAGATGAGACAGTCATGTCTCATAAGCAGAGGTTTGTTATCATGGGTGACAAAAGAGAGTTGGCTTTTTTCTCTATAGCCAAAAGAAGATTGGAGGACAAAATTTCGAAGCTGCTACAGTAGTACAGGATGAAGCTACAGTGGGTGAAAGACTTGATTTGATTGCCAGAATCAATCAAGATGATGATGGAAAATTACTAAAGATTGTCAAAGAGGAAGATGAAGGTTATGCTGGAACAAATTTACAGCATGATGAAATGCTTAAGAAGAAATGGCTGAAATATTTATTGAAGACATTTGAACTTGAGGAAGAATTTACAAGTGATGAGCCAAAGCATGTTGCAGAGGGACAGGAAGCTTGGGAGGTAGCAACATCTATGG
>APFE031470657.1:0-12427 GCA_000404065.3 Pinus taeda | reverse complement strand
CCCCTCATTTGTACATGCAAAGGACTTTTCACCTCAGCTCCTCCCACATAGACAAGAGAGTCTGTAATCTTTTCTGTGAGGAGTAAGTAGTGGCTCTAACACCCCACACATGGGTTAGTGATGTATGGTGTAACAATGTGTCTTGGAATTTTTGCTTAATTCAAAAGCCTGCTAATAGGCCAGCATGTTTTCACAAATCTATTGTAATTGTTATAAGACTAATCTTGAAAACTTGTAATGCATGTTGTTTCAAATTGTGTTGAACACTTGAAATTATTTCACTTGTTGTAATGCATAATCTTTTAATGAAAATGTGTTGTATATGTCGTTAACATTGTCTCACCCATGGTGGCTCTCTCCCCAGAAAACAGATAGACCTTTCTCATAAAGCTTGTTGTAACAATCGTTGCACTTGTGTAGACTCATCCGCTGAGTGTTGTATGTGTTATCTTCCCTTGTGTGTTGTGACTTCCGGATTTGTGTGCACTGATCCTCTGGAAGATATGCACGTCCTGTTGTGTTTTGTGTTCCTAGCAGAGTTGGAGCTTCCTCCCAACCAAATTGGGACTCACTGTCACCGTATCCCTCCACAGTAAAAGAACCATTGCCACAAGTAACACTAGCAATCACCAGGCACGTGAACATCACTTCTCGAAGACAAAGAAGACCACTCTCTTATGCTGAGAATCAAGATTTGAAGCAAATCCTTAAGACAATGGAAATCGGGCCATCATATCGGATGTGACTCCCACACCAAACGATGTGAGGTCTAGTTGGGACTTCATACTGAGGTGATCCCCTGAATGTTGGAGGGTCCAACACCGTTAACATTTCTAGTGCTATAAGGGGGAAACCAGTTATCAACCATGTGGTCAAGGCAGTAACTTCCACTCCTTCTCACCTACACGCAACTCTGTAGTTGTTTAATCCTCACCTCCCAGGATTGAACACGAGATTATGCATCAACACCTTCTCTCCATCCATCCCATCACTCGCCAGTTCGCCAAAGTAGTCAGACTGATCCCGGGCATAAAACATCTTCCATACGCATCAAGAAAGCCAAAAGCCACTCCAACAAGAGTCTTTGTATCATTGATGGAAGAGGAAGTCCTTTCTATAGTTGAAGGTCTACAAGAAGCTATTGAAGATGGAGAGGAACCTCTAGTCTTCTGGCAAGGTGAACAAGACACTGACGTGATCTTGGGATTGAAATCTGGTATAGGAGGTGAAGGGGAAGGTAGTGGAGGAGGCGGAGGCGGAGACTAACCAACGAACTCAGAGCTGGAACCATCCGATTCTAAAAGAGAAGAAGAGGACAAGGAAGAAGAAGAGATGGCTAACCCAAAGTTGGAATGGATGACTTAGGGACCATTAGCTCTCCCAGTTGTTCTACACAATATGCCAAAGCGAATGGAGAGAGTGAACATCAAGTTTAACCCTGACAGCAAGGTGAAGGTAGAAGACCACTTAGACAACTTCTACCTACAGTTGCAGACGCTTGAGGTACAGTATGATGATGAAACATGTATATTGTTCCCATGTACCTTGGAAGATCGTGCAACTGCATGGTATCACAGCCTTCCATAACACTCTATACAGAACTAGGGTGCATTCAAGCACATGTTCCTTCAAAAGTTTTCTAATGACAAGACCCCAACCATGCTACTCAAAGAATTGGGAAGCCTTAAGATGGATGGAAAAGAGAAGTTGAAAGACTTCAATAAGAGGTTTACATGAATATTGAACAAGTTTGTAGTAGACACTAGCCCTGATGACTCCATCACGGTTGATTACTACATGTCTGCACTGTCAACCAACATTGCGTAGTTCATCAAGCGAGTTGTGAAACCAACAATCTTAAAAAATGTGAAGAGGCTATCATTGATGAGAAATACTTGCATGCAATTGGAGTCATCAAGGATGATGAATCAGTGAAGGACTCCAAGGATGCGAGCAGGAAGTCCCAAGTAATGGTGAGCAAGGGTAGAGACAAGGAAGCAACTGATATTGAGACCCTCACTTGCCATGTCACGAAAATGATGGAAAACAAACACATTTGTAATCAACCATCTGCCCAGACAAATACAATCAAGAAGCTCATTATGAAGCAACCGTTTCACTCCAAAAACTACGTAGAAATTTCTGTTCTAGATTGAACAGTGTGTAGATCCTAAGTTCTATTCTTTCCATGAACAACATCATCCCGGGAGCTCTTGTTCAGATTAGAAGTGAGTCGCAAGATCTTTCTGTAGTCATACACTCGATGCCTAAAGCAATATGCAGGAGCAACATGAGGACATTGATGATGATGATGAAGAGGTTGCACTTGATGAAGCATTAAGTTCTGGGCATGTGGTGAACGCGTATTAGTGCTCGCAAGTAATGTCGAAGATGAATAGGGAGAAGCAGCCCAAAAGCAAAATGATCGTTATGATCTTAGGATTAAAGGGGATCCCCTTACACTTGGGGCAGCATAAGAAAAGGTGAGACTACTACTGAGGAAGGCTGACCCACCATCTGCCCCAAAGAAGAAAACATAGAACAAATTCGGGAAGGCAGCGACAGACAAGAGTACCTCCATGAGTAGCAAACTGTAGAACACTCTGCCAGATAACACGAACATCAATCCTACCCCAGACACCTTAGTGAGACTACCACCTCTGGACTACAACATTGTGGATGACATGAAGAAAACTCCGGCGAACATTAGTTTGTTCGAGTTAGCTAAGATCAAGAGTCAAGCAGACATCTTGTGGCATGCATTGGGATAGACAACAATGGACAACACAACCCCTACCAGCAAGGGAGAAAGTACACCTCTCGGATCACTATCCACTATGCTTAACACACTCCGGATGGAAGAAGAAAACTCAGGTTGCCCTCCATTCCTAATTTCATTTGAAGTTTTTAACTACAATGTTCAAAACTTCTTGGTTGATTCTAGCGCAGTAGCCAACATAGCCAACGTCATGCTGCTCTCCATTGCTAAGAAGATCAATGCACAATGTAGCGAGACATCCGTGCAAATCATCTAGCTTGATTGAACATTGGTACTAGCCATTGGTGAACTAGAAGACATGATCATTCGACTGTCTCATGACAATCGAGTCCACCAATGCATCAACATAGTTGTTGTGGACATACCAAAAGCATATGGTCTGCTACTCAGCAGAGACTGGTCCAACAAGCTAGACATATATTTTTCCACAGACTGGTCTCACATGTGGCTTTTGTACAAGGGAAAATGCAACCAAATCCAGGTGTCATCAGAGAGGTATATGAAACATAATCTCACTCCTGTTAACGGTGAGAATAAACCATTTGCCTTCACAAAACTCATGTTTGGAAACTACCTCTTGGAGACAACAATAGAGTGTTATCCTGCATGGTCAGCTCCAACCCCACCAGATGCACAATTGTGACTCCTTCCTTGCTCAACTGATGGTAATGAAACTTGTACAATTCATTATACCAATAGTATCCATAGTAGTAGCAACAGTAGTAGTAGTAGTACAAGTATGTCAAATGGTTCGTGTATAAACAACTTGTGGGCCATGGATTTTGAAGAATCAAAGACACATGATTGCTCAAGAACCAAGTATATCTCATTTGCCCAAAACAATAGAAAATGCATGATTTGAAACTGCTTGAAATTCGAATGCACAAAAAACATTGCTGAGCACAAAGCACTCGTGTTGGGCTTACAAAGGACCATCAGCCTCAACGTGGTCACACTCAAAGTGATACTACACTCCGCGAACAATGTTGATACTTTCAAGGACATAACAATTGATGAAGGTAAGCACGACTAGCCTCTAAAAACTACAACTGAGGGCAAGAACGACAACCGCATCCCAGGGGGTTGGTCTCTCTCAACAAGCTCTATGATTTGTAGAACTTCAGTCAAGGTCAAAGAAACAACATAACACACAAGCCCACCACTACGAACGAACAAAGAAACCTAGGGACCAATCATGATCCAAAGATAGTCAGTCTTGATAGAAACTGCATGCCGCAACAGTGGTAAGATTTTGACTGCCTGATAAAACAGTACCGGGATGTGTCCACATGGAAAGATGACAACCTGAGTACATACAACATGCAAATAACCCAACACGAGACTCCAAGTAAAGGAGGAGCCAAACCATTGCAGCAAAAGTAAGGTAAAACACATATGTCATTTGAACTCCTTATACAGAAAGAATTGGCTAAGTTGTTGGGTGTTTGGGTTACCTACAAAGTTCGTCACCATACATGGGTTTGTAATTTAAGTTCTACAAGTAAGCAATCTGGGGAAATTTGCTTATGCATTGATTTCAGAAACTTGAATCACTCCTGGAATAGAAACAACTACCCTGTGACATCATCAGAGTCTATGTTGCACGTAGTGTCTGAAGCAACAATATCATCTTCACCTAAAGGTCTTTCGGGATACTGCCATATTCGATTAGTAGAACCTGATAGTCTTATGCTGGTCCACGAGAAGCTTGGCCTGCACACGCACCATATGTCATCACTTGATGGGAGGATTGACAACCTTCCTGTCAACAACCAATATCTTAAGAATCACTCCTAGTAGGCCAGGCTGCACGCCATGTCAGGTACATAGTCTGCTTGCTGCTTATGGTTTTCATTTTGTTTTCTTTGCTTACTATCTTTGTTTTTACTTTGTTTTTATGCTTACTATTTTTGTTTAGATATGTTTGGTTTGTTTGATATATTACTATTTTTATTTATGGAAATAAGTGTTGCTAAACACTACGTTCTAGTTTTTCAATAAAGTATTTGGCTGAAACTTGAAGAGGCTTGTGACACTGCAGCTCTTGTCATGTCATGTGTCTGTCTTCTCTGTTCTTGGTTATAACCTTCGGCCAACAAAGTATTGACGGAAAATATGAACCATTTGCAAAGGAATTTTTGGTCCAATCATGACCCTGTGTCCAGCATGGGAAGCCCCATGCCTATACTCGTCCTTTTGCTCTATGTATTCAAGCTCATCCAACTAGTAGAAACGGAGAAGGGGAAATCTAAATGAACAAACCTATGACAAAGGTCTTACATGCTTCTTTGAAGCAACAACCTTTTCTGCTCTCAATAAGTCAGGATCCCTCTTCTGCCCCAAATATAAATAAGTGCCAATGCACAATCCCCTTGAAAAATACAAAGGTGAAAGAGGAGAAAGGCTTCCTGCGCAGAGAGGTGAAACATACAACTCTACCGGGGTACTGATTAGGCTCGCTGGTAGTGGAGCAATGTGTGTGTTCCTACGTGACTCTGTTTGGGTATTTTCTAGACTTGCTAGCAATGGAGCAACACCAGAGATGAAAACTTATATTTTGAAAATTTTCAACTCGCGAGCTAAACTACCCTTTCTGTATTCGAAATACTGTGATCAAGATGAACTTTTGATTGTGTTCAGTTGAGTTGGAAAAAGGAAAACCATGTATGTCCATGGGGTAAGTGGGGAAGACGAAGTAACCTACATAGTGATTCAGTACTCCCCGAGAGACTAAGGCCTTGTGATATGAATGAACCAAAGTAGAGACGCTAGGTTCTACCAGAGTGTCGTCAAGTGTTGTAGCTGCTACAACCACCCTCCAAAATTTTGGTCTACACCAAATTTCAGAGCCTCCCTTGAGAGTTTCAATTGATGACTACACACACTCAAGTTCACTTTGGGAGCCCGTGTGAGTCTTTGCATCTACCTTGCTTGTTCATTTCATCCAAGTTTTTGCATGTTGGTATTGAAGTCATGCTTGCGACCATGTTCTGGTCATGCTCATGGTTTTCGCTTCATGTGTACATATTGTGTTCGCTATTGCACTCACACATGGAGTCACACTCACTATTGCACAAGCGTCATCACGGTCGATCAATGATCAATCACAAGCGTCGCGCTTGTCGTTCACACTGTTGATCAGTCGTGTTGAGCATGTGGGTTTGGATGGTTTGGGAGGATTCTTCATAATCAGTTTTCTCAGATTTTGTTTTTTAAGATATCATTTTTTTTAAGTAGATCTAAATAGATCAAATGCAAGATTAATGCATTGAATTACTATTACTATCATTTGAAATAAATTAATTTTGGAATATAATTCATAAGAATTACTATTACTATCATTTTAAATAGATTAAGTTTGGAATATAATTCATAATGTTTGTTTTTGTTTTTTAAAATTTTGAACATTTTAAGTGGATATTTTCAGGACTTGATTTATGTTTTCAATGTAAATCTATTTAAAATTTAAAATATTCTAGTCCTCTATATATAGAACTCATTTACGAATTAGAAACATCACCAGAGTAAAAAAAACACTATGAATTTATTTACGATTTAGAAACATCACCCTAGTAAAACAAGCACTATAGATGATATTTTAAGCTCCCTCTATAAATTCTAATCACAAGAACCTCAAATTAGTTACTTTGATGATTCTACCTGGATAAATATTCATAGATTTTAAAAGGAAAATGGAAAAATGGTAACAGAAAACTATAAAACGAATAAGGGTAGCAGTTGGATTCATGGCCATTAGAACTCCGAACCCTGAGATAAATAAAAATAAGATGGACAGAATTACAGATTAAGATTTATACATTATTTAGATTGCAATTTCAATTTTTGAAAAATCAATTTAGAGAATTCTTAACTTATTACATAATGGACTAGTAACTTATTACATAATGGACTAGTCACGCATAAGATGAGAGAAAAACACAAGTTTTGAGTCACCGTTGAGCCATCATTTTGTTAACAAGTTATGCAAAATTGTGAGCCAAGAGCCAGCATTTTGTACTCCCGTTAAGACTACAAGTCCGATCAAGGTGTGTAAATATCTTCTTTTAAAATCTATCAATGGAAAATGCATCTAAGCCAAGACCAAGTGGGGGCGAATAAATGTTTGTCTATCGATTTCCTTTACCGTTAAAAGAAATCAAATATAATTATTAAACAAATAATTTTTTGGTTATTTATTAAACATTTATATATATTTTTGATAATGTGAATTAAAAAAGTGATAATGCATATCAATTTAAATAAATATATCTGAAAAAGAGTTAAACATTAGTTTCTAGTTAATATATTTTTAATTATTAAACTTTAATTTTACTGATTATTATCCCAGCAAAAAGTTTACACATATTCAAATTTGAATCAAAATTACTACCAACTAAAAATTAAACTACAGTGGTAAAAGCATTAATGACCATAAATTATAGATTAAATACAATTCGAGTCTCCAATTAAATTGAAATATATTATATTATTTTCTTATTAATTACATATTACATTGAATCAAAATTACTAGATATAAAAATTAATTAATTAAAAAAAGAAATTAAATGATATAAATTTATATCCTTAATAAATTAAAGACTTTGAAAAAAAAAATAAATTGTTATATTGAGTTACATATAAAATTGAATCAAATTTATTAATTCTAACAAATTAACTAACTAATTATTAAATTTCTCCCACCATTGATAAGAAGATAATGCATATCAATTAAATTTAACTAACTAATTATTTAATCAATAATTCTCAATCCCATAACAAAAGTTTTCACATATAATTTATTTAGTTTGAAATTAAAATGTTTTTTTAATAATTATTAACATTATACATATGGATAAACAGACTTAGTAAATTTTGTTTTTGGATGGTTATTAAGAATTTCATATGGCCAACAGACCCGGTTTTCCTTTGGGGCGGGTTGAGGCCATGGTATGTCTATACTGGTTTTAACCTGCCTTAATATAAATGGTTCCATCTTAACTTAAAAAAAAAACATTATACATATGAAACTTAATCAAAATAATTAAATATAACAAATTTACTAATTAATTTATTAGTAAACTTTCCATACCCTTGATCTAGTCAAATTTAACTGTAGTTCACTGAATTGTAGCCGTTCCTTATGGTCCAAATTAGTTGCTTCTTTCTAGCCATTTGAATGAAGAATCTTTCTATTTAATATGTTGCTATAATCTGGTTCGTTGTTTTGTCCTACAGTAAACCACACTTACTGGTTCAAAATGCTTGTACAAATAAATTTTGATAAAATTATGGCTAAAATCTGTTCTTATAAACTTACTCTAAATCATAAAAAACTTTAACTTTATAATTATATAAGTGATCCAAACTCATAAAAAAGAAAAACAAAAAATCAAGTTCCCTGAGTTCCGTGAATTCCATCCCGTTCTTATGAAAACCCATGGTTCTTAGTTTATCCCAGGGATTTGTTATTTGGCGGTAGGTTTGTGATGCGTGGACATAGGATGTCTGAATATAAATAACATATATGGGAAAGGAAATAGAAAGTAATAAATTTGAAAATTCTTCATTTTTCAATTTCACTTTTGTCTTCGAGAGCTGCAGCGAAAAAGGAAATAAAAGTAGTGAATGTTCATTTTTTCCAGAAACTTATCTGACTTTTCTCGTAAAATACCCCAAAAGGTACATGCTGCCCAAAACGACATAAAATTCCTTCACGCTGCAAAAAGTTATCAACGATCTTCGAGAAAACAAACACACATACAAAATAAAGTAAATATATTCTATGTGATACTTATTGACGGTGAAAGACGTTTTCTGACAGTCAACCAATCCCGTAATTGCAGCTGAATATTGTCATGCACAAATGGAACTACAGGAGGGTTTCGTGAAAAGAAAAGCATCTAAAAGCATGACAACTTGCCTTCTTGAGCTTTCATACCATGCATGTGAAATATCTTCTTTTATCTCAGTGCTGCTAAAACATCTCTCGATACGAAGATAAACCAGGAAAACGGTTGAAATGAGTTTGTGAATTATTAACTATTAACTAATTATTAATGTGAAATTATTTTTAACAACTATTAACTTATTATTAATCTGATAGTTGAATATTGTTCAATCTTTTAACATTAAATATGAGGTACAAAGTGGTATCGGGGTAGTCTTCTGAGGTGCAAAGTGGTGCAAAGTGACATCTGGGCCGTTTTTATCTTCTGAAGTGCAAAGTAGTACAAGGTGGCATCTAAGCAGTCTTTTCTAGAGAATGCTTTACAATATTATTATTATTATTTACAATTTGGTAGGCATGACCCACAATAAAATCATAATGACTCCCACTATTCATATTAATATTACTACCATTTGCACCAGACGTTGCAAAGAAAATGCTGTAAGGCAATGGATAACATATAACATTAATTAACGCTTCTTTGACAATTGTTGAAGAACAAAAAAAAAAATCAACAAAAAACAAGGACCATGCTCGAGACACAGATTCCCCACCCCTGCCTTGGCGGCACGAGAGTTTCGCTTTGCTAAAACCATAAGATCTTAGTATATCAACTTGCAGGTAATTGGATGTACTCTTGGTGTTATAATGGCAGCTACGAGGATTGATCCTGGGTCTCCCATAAATTAGGACTGACAGCTACCAATTCACCATATAGTTAAAAAAACAAAACAACCAAACTTATATATGTGTATTGATATTTTCTAGTTATTTTATCAGCCTAATAAGGGCGGGTTGAGTTGTGGATTCTGCATGCTACTGACGCTGATTACTACAGTTCCACGTATTGATCATGATTACAGCAATTTCACACATTAACCTAAATACTTTTTTTTAGTGAATAGTTAATGACATTGAGGCAGATAGATCAGAGGAAAGTACAGGGCACTAAATTGGTGGTAAACAATAGGCATCCTGGAGCAATGTTTTAATTGTTGTATATGTGTAGATATATTGTCGATATGTGTGCATGTGTCCAATATATACAACTAATGATTCACTGTAAGGTGCATAATGCTTTGAATTGCTAGGCCATCATGGTTACACCGAGTGATTGGGACTCATTGTTTATGTTGTTCACCTCGGTTTGAATCTCTGGATACCTACTGATGGGGGTTATAGTGATTACCTGGGGTTTTGATCCTGTGTCATGTGGATGAGATTTTGACTAGTTACTAATTTTGTTGGGTTAGTAAAAATAGCAGGCCAACATGGTAATAAATTATCTGGAAAAAGATTCCAACAAAGCAGCTACACTAGTATGTAAAAGGTTGTTTCAAGAATTATATCAAAAGTATATATAAAAAAGCAGCAGTAAACTTGAATTTTAGAAACGGAATCAAATCCATAGATAAGAAACAGTTGTCCTTGGATGTAAAATATCATGTACAAGGAAGCACACATAATATATAGCGCCTCATGATGCAACGATTGGTCCCATACACAAACATGGCTATGTTTGGGTGGAATCCATCAAGCTATGGAAACAAAGGTATTTCTGCTTTGAAAATGCATCTTATATTCCATTATTAAACAACAAAAATTACATCAAGAATTATAGGCTGTGGCACCAAAGCATGAGCATAGTCCCTAAACCAAAAGGCAAGCCTCCATGATTTACAATTCCTGAAATTCCATGCAGCCAACAAATTATTTAAACCCGATGAAGAAATGTTCATGAGTATGTATGGTAGCAAACTTGAAAAGTCGATAGTGCATGCAAAGAGTCTCTCTAGGAGCGACAAAACAGGCTGCAGTGTACTAAAACTTTTAGGAATAACATGTTGGCCTCTCATATGCCTATAATGTAACTGCAAAAATATAAATATACTAATTGGCAATACCAATGACCAAAAAAGCATACCTGTGTATGATAAGTCAATGAAGATTCAAGAAAGATGGTTTCTAATTTGTGCAGGTTGTTTCCCCATCCATGAATCAATAATGTTCCTTTCCTCTGTTTCTCAGTTGCATATCCTCATTTGTTGAAGTTTTTCTTCTTGGGAAAACTACTTTCATACTTAAAAACATGCAACATAAAAATAACTATAGGCCTTTAGAAGGAGATCATATTGCTTGGCTCAGAAGCTGAACAAAACAAATATTCATGTATTTGAGTAGGGTTTTTTCAACTCTAGCAAGAAGAATGCATTTTAACACATGATATCTCTTAGCTTTCAAAAAGAGTTCAAACCAATTTAAACTGCAGATTGTACAACCCAAGCAGGACACTTGGCATGAAAAAGCGAGCTATAAATCATGGAATTAGACTGGGTCTACATCCCATATTCAAGTGTTCTTGCCTGTATGCTCAATTATGTGCATGGATAAATCACAAAGTGCTTTTCAGTTCTCTGTCTGAATCAGCAAGCCTTGAAAAAAATTAGGCTGATGAGATATAACATTATAAGAATAAGGCGCTTCCCAACATAGCGCCACTTCTAGAATATATTTAGTTATTTCCAGTGGTAAGATTTAAAAGATTTCCAAGAACTCCTATAATGCTCACAACCAATGCCATGACAAGCATAGCCCACGGGAGAATCTTCTTCCTTAATCCTATGCTTTCCTCTCGTTGGTTGGGGTTAGACCTCAGGGCTATCAAAGTAGGAAATATGAAACCTAAAGATAGACCTGTGGTTGCTCCTGTGAACTGAAAATCTACCCAAATATTGGGAATCAAAGTAGATCCCATGTAAAGAAAAACCAAAACAGTGATATTCAAGATGACAAACCTCCTGTTGCTCTCAGAGAGGGGCTTCGATCCCTTGAAGACCATGCAATCCATTGTCTGCCGAAGTGAAAAATGGATCACAGGAAAAACAAGCATCAAATGGAGCACATATCCAACCCTAATAATGTTATCAAGAATGGAACTGAAAGGAATTTCAAGGTCTTTGTCAAAATTTGACAAAATATCTGAATCTGTAGATTGCCCAAATAGAAGATAACCTGATATTGCAGTAGATTCGTACACCAACACACACAACACTGTGGTGATCCTTCCAACCCTGTTCATCTTAGCAGGCGTTCTATCCTGCATTTCGTTATAGATCGGCTGTACATTGAAATGACATATGTATGCATTGGTCATGATTGGGATTACCACGAGAAGATCCAAAATAGCCCTTTTGGACCCAACATCAGGAAGCAGCCGAGGCCTCTCGATCTTGCCCTCTATAAGCCTAATAAAGGCAATAATTGATGACAAAACAACAAAAACAACTGCAAGTGTAGTTAAAAAAACAAAACAACCAAACTTATATATGTGTATTGATATTTTCTAGTTATTTTATCAGCCTAATAAGGGCGGGTTGAGTTGTGGATTCTGCATGCTACTGACGCTGATTACTACAGTTCCACGTATTGATCATGATTACAACAATTTCACACATTAACCTAAATACTTTTTCTAGTGAATAGTTAATGACTTTGAGGCAGATAGATCAGAGGAAAGTACAGGACACTAAATTGGTGGTAAACAATAGGCATCTTGGAGCAATGCTTTAATTGTTGTATATGTGTAGATATATTGTCGATATGTGTGCATGTGTCCAATATATACAACTAATGATTCACTGTAAGGTGCATAATGCTTTGAATTGCTAGGCCGTCATGGTTACACCGAGTGGTTGGGACTC
>APFE031470656.1:93516-116107 GCA_000404065.3 Pinus taeda | reverse complement strand
CCATTTCAGCATCAGCGCAGAAAACACATTGAACTACACATGCACTTCATCGGAAAACTCATTCATGATCATGTTCTTGAAGTGCAATATTGTTCAACAGATGATCAAGTTGCCGACATCTTCACAAAGGCTCTCACAGAGGCGAAGTTCTCTAAACTTCGATTTATGGTTGGAGTTTAGGAAGTTGTCACTAAGGGGGGATAGGCTCTAGTGCCTCCTTCCTTCTCCTATTGTGTCATATTTGTAAATCCTTCAATCCTATCCCAAGTTGTTCTTAAGGGGGGATGTTAGGATATTCCGACACATAGGAAATAGTTAAGTTCAACTTGGTCTAGTATAGAGTTTAGGTAAAGTGTGTTTCTTTACTGTTGTACATTTTGTAACTTACAATCCGACGGTCACGATATGTAGTGATCCGACGGTTCATTCTCTCCTCGGTATTACCGACACTTGATCCGTGGCTTGACACCCGATTGGTCCATGAATTCTATTTAAAGCGCATGGAGGGTCATTTGTAGGTTAACCGTGCATGAGAGAAGCTTATGTAAATTTTCATTCTTTTATTAATAAATTGCCTGTAGTAGCCACGTTGGCGCAGGCCGTGGACTGTTTCCCTCTCTGAGGGTTTTAACCACGTCAAAATACTGGTGTATTGATCTGTGATCTGTTTGTGAGCGGTGTCCTTTTGGTGTTCTGTCTGAGGAACTTACCCTGTAAATTCCTACAATAAAAAGGTAGGATAACTTTTAAATATTTTGAATGTAGTAGAGTAGGACACTGCTTCTAAATTTCTATATAAAGTTTAGAAGAAAGAGAAGGAGAAGGAGCAGAATAGCCATGACAAAACTCAAAAATATCAAAGGAAGAAGATAAAAGAAAAAGGGTTTTTACTCTAACAAAGAAAGTGAATCATCCAAGGCAAGTAGTGAAGAACCAGTGAGGGAGAACAAGAGGAATGCACACTCATGGCATTTGAATCTAAGACTAAGTTTGAATATAAATCAGATTATATCGAAGAAGGAGTGGTGGAACCTAGAGCCATAATTAGTTAGTGCACTGAAGAAGTTGAAGAAGGCTAGGGGGAAGTACAAGTTGTTGAAAGAGAAATTTATGAGAGTTGAAGAAGGTATGTATAACTCTAACAATGAATATTAGAACCTTCAGAAGGTAAATCTAAAAAACTCTCAAGCTTAAGGACATTCTAGTTCAGTAATTAAAGGACAAACAAAAGAGTCGTGATAGACTAGAGGATGAAAATGAAGTCCTAAAGTTAGAGTTTTTAAAAATTGAAGGAAGGGATAGTTTGGATGCATATCATGGAGATACCATTTCTCTGAAAACTCAACCTAAAGATTCTAGGAGAAAATAAGAGCTTCTTATGAATAAGGCAGTTGAATGGGAAAGGAATTGCCAAGAGTTGGAGGTAGAAGTTGTATCTTTGAGAACATATGTCATTAAGATCAAGTCCAACATGGATTTACACCTCATATTTATTAAGGGTTCAGAAGCATGGATGATCTCCTCAACTTGCAAAGACCATTAGCAAGAAAATTTGGTCTAGGATATGAAGAGCCTCACCAGAGTTTGAAAGTAGAATCAAGTTATGGGTCCCCAGAAAAGAAGGAGCCTCAAAGTTATGAGGAAGCACTTAAAGAAGACCTAGTAAGGATGAAAGGAAGACAGATACTAAGGCAAAGTTGATAGGTAAGAATTATGTTAATAGAAAAGCACTTTCATGTATATTTATTCAGTAGGAAGCCAATAGGTGAGATCTTAATATATGTACTCACACTCAAAAAATGTACTTTCATATGTACCCAAAGTTATTTCATAGTAATTGTTATACATGTCATAACTTTGGTCATAAAGTTGTTGGTTATAGACTGATTAAAGTTAAAAGAGGTGAAAATTATCATTCTAATCACCTCCAACTTAGTAGATCTAGAGGTTTCCTTGTTTAAAAAAGAAATGTGTTCTTCCCTCTTACGAATGGGATTGAAAGTTACATTTGTCATAACTATGGGCACAAAGCTAATGAGTGTAGGAGTAAATTTTTTAATCCTACTAAAAAACGGAATTCTAAATAGACAACTCCCCAAAAGAATGTAAAACAATGGAAATAAAAGATAGAAAATGAGGAACGCATTGTTGTACTATAAACTCATGACAAAGAGGAGAAGTGGTATGTAAACAATGATTTCTCAAATAACATGACTGGAGACAAGAATAAGTTCCTATTTTTGAAAGAAAATGGAAAACGTAGGGTTAAGTTTGGAAGAAATGCCCAAGCATAAATCAAAGGAAAGGAAACAATCAGTCTATATAAGAAGACTGAGGCTCAGAATGTCCTTTATGTGGATGGTCTCAAAAAAAATCTTCTCAGCATTATCCAGATGTGTGATAATGACTACAATGTCATTTTTCGATCAAAGGATTGTGAAATCAGAAGGGAAGAGAATGGAAAGTTGGTTGGGAAAGAAAACACTTGAGCAATGTCAATGTCTTCGATGATTCCTGGGCAAAGTGTTATATGAGAAAAGATGATGAGACATGGCTTTGGGATAGAAGGATTGATGATGTTAACATTAACGATTTGGTGAAGGTCAACAAAACAGAGCCAGTTAGGGGCTTACCAACACTTTCAAGACCAGACAACTCAATATGTAAGTCTTTTTCAGTGTGGTAAATAGACAAGGGTGTACTTCAAAACAAAGGAGTATTCCACATCAAGACCTCTAGAAGTGGTTCATACAGACATCTGTGGACCAACCCCAGCATGAATTCTAAGAGGTGAAAGGTCTTTTATTTTTTTCATTCATGATTTCACTAGAGCCATGTGGATCATGTTATTAAAAGAGAAATCAAAAGCCTTGATCAAATTTAAAATATTGGTATGGACATTTTCACAATCCATAATTTAATGTTGAAAGCTTTTGGAAAATTGTTTATTATATTCGTTCATGTGCCCAACGTTTCGGGTGAACACTTCACTCATCTTCAGGGACAAGAAGTTTGATAGAATATAAGAGTGTTGGACCTAGTCAAATAGAGAAAGAGAGAATATAATTGTTAGAAAAGATTAGAGTGAAATTAGCTAATAAGAATCGAATATAGTTGTTAGGGAAGGTGAGAATGATGAGCTCGAGTGACTAATATTAACTAAGGATGAATAATTTATTAAATTCTAAAAAATTTAAAATTGAATTCAAAAGAAATGAAATTTAATAATAAATTATTGAATTAAAATTAAAAATATAAATTAATAATAAAAAGATTTATATTTTAAAATTATACATCTAATAAAAATAATTTTCAAATTCAAAATAAGCAATAAATAATAGAATTACTTTTTTTTAAATATTAATTTACTCAATAGATTGAAAGTTGAATACATATCAAATTTATTAATTAATAAAATATAGATCACATAAATATTAACTATAAAAAGATTAGAAATGAATCAATATACTTTTTAATTTCAATTAATAGATTTAGAATTAAATTGGAAATAAAACAATTAGAAATTGAAAGAAAAAAAAAACGAGGAAATTTAAAACTTCAAAAGAAGAAAAAAAGACAAAACAAAAAAATTAAGTTAGATAAGAAAGAATAAAACATTTATATTTATAGAGGCTAATATTAAAATATAACAATATTTTATTTTTATATATCTTTATTTCAAATAGAATCACAACTTAGTTTTAAATTATTAATTAAAGGATTAGATTAGAAAAATAGTAATTTTTAATTATTATTAATATTATTAAAATATTTAAATATAGTTTTAATAATAAAGTTAAGGGTCAACAAAATTAATTAAAAAGAAATAATAAGATTAAGAACAAGAAAGGTGAAGGATTAAAGTTGATTAAAAAGGGAATCTAAGTGGAAGAATAAATCATAAAAAAGAGTAACAATAAGAAGAAAGCTATAATTAAAGGGAGGTTCGAGGGAAAAAGTAGGCACAAAGAGAAAGAGGAAGAAGAGAGGGGGATTTAAGAAGGGTGAGACCTTATGTTAGAGGAGCAGGTTTTAGAAGATAAGAAATGGATGGTGGGATCCCAAGAATGGCTTAACTCGTATTCATCTTTTCAATTAAAGTTGTTAGGATGTTTTTCAATTTCTAGGGCTTCCCTAATGACGTGGTTGGAGTGGAAGGGGTAGAGGCTAGCATTTTGGTTCTATCAAAACAAATGAGATGTTTGGTATTATGGGAATGTTTAACAATGGTCTATATTGAAATGTGGTTATGGTAGGTATTGGCCATATGTTCTTTGAGTCACGCTTTGAAGGATCTACTAGTTTTCCCTATGTTAGACATTCCACAAGAGCAAGGAATTTCATAGATTCTTAGCTCAAGCATAGGGTCATTTTTATCCTTGGACGATTTGAAGAGTTGGTTGAGGGTTTTCTAGGGCTTAAAAAAGGTTTTGATGTTCTTTTTAGAAATAATTTTGGATAAACGATCTGTAACCCCTTGAATGTAAGGAACGGTTATTGTGGATAAGGGAGGTTTACTCAGAAGGTTTCTAGGTTGGGGATGGATGACAGAGTGAAAGGCCTTAATTATTTTGGATGAGGAGTAATTCTTGGATTTGAGGGCTCTGGTGAGATGGACCTTTTCTTGGAGGAAAGATTAGGTAGAGGAGATCTGAATGACTAAAGTAATAAGAGTTTTAAGCATGGTTGACTTTTGAGAAGGATAGTGCTGAGAGTTAGCATGAAGGTACTTATCAGTATGAGTCTTCTTTTGATAGACTTGGTGAGTAACGGATCCATTAGGGAGGTGAGAGACAAGGACATCCAAGAAGGGGAGGGAATCTTTCTCTTTAAGTTCCATACTGAACTGGATGTGAGGGGGAATGCTATTGAGATGGGATAGGAAGGTTTGTAGTATTGATAAACCATGGGACCAAATAAAAAAGGTATCATCAACAAATCATTTACAAAATTTAGGTTTAAGATGGAAAGTTTCAATGGCAGCAGTTTCAAAGTGCTCCATAAAAATATTAGCTACTGCAGGGGCTAGGGATGAGCCCATGGTTGTGCCCTTGGTTTTCTCATAACAAAATCCATCATAAGTGAAAAAGGTGGTGGCAAGGCAAATTTTGATAAGGTTAAGGGTTTTGGGATCTACAAGCTTAGAAATAAGGTCAATGGTCTAAGGGACAAGAATTTTTGTGAATAAGGATATGACATCAAAGCTAACCATGATGCCATTTATATCAAGCTTTAGGCGCTTTGTTTGTTGGATAAAATCGTATGAGTCGTTAATGAAGGAGATAGATAGGCCAGAAAAGGGACGAATTTTCTTGGCAAGGAATTTGGATACAGCATGGGCGGGACCACCAATAGACTATAGGTATATGGGAATATCCTTTTTATGAATTTTAGGTTGACCATAGATCCTAGGGGTAATGGGATTAAGGAGGATGAGAAGTTTTTGGATGGAAGGGTTAAGGGAGGAAGATTTAAAGGGTTTGGTGACCTTGTTGGTCACCACTTGAAGGGGGTTCTTTGTTAGAGGCTTGTAAGATGATGTGGAAAGAAGATCAAGCATCTTAAGATGGTAATCAAAGGAATTCATCACAACAAACACATTGCCTTTATCAACTTTTAGAATGAGAATGTCGGGATTGGAATTGAATTGTCGAAATGCAATAAATTCCTCCTTGGTAAGATTGAGCTTGGGGAGCTTTGAATAATATGGCCACATTCTTATTGAAGCTCTTCTGCCATATAGGAAAGACGCTGATTCAATGGAGCAAATATTATCCTCATAAGGAATGGCACATGGAACTAGGACAAAGTTAAAGTATTTTTCTAAAAGGCTTAACAAAAGAGCATCAAGATCAACCGAGAACAAATTAACCATATTTTCATTAGGGATGGGAGGAGGAGAAAAGAAAGTAAAGAGAGAGGAACAATTATTATGAGAGGAATATGATTAGCATTAAATTACTAATAAGATTATTAAGGGGAAGAAGCTCATGATTGTCTTTAAAATTAGCGTTAGAGATAACTTTGGTATTAATATTAAGATTAACCATAAAATTACTATAAGAATATTAAAAGAAAAAGATTTAGAGATAAAGTGAACATTAGAATTAGAATGAGGAGTCACAATCAAGCACTTAATGGATAAAAACCCTTTTTATGAAAAGAATAAATATCCATCTCTAACTTGTCAAAAGCATCTGCCTTTAACGGTATAAACCCACTACGATGCAAAAGCCAAAAGCACTAAGTTTGTTTATGCTGATGGGCTCCTTCCTTTTGATTTTTTAAAGCATTTAATTGTCTTAGTGTGTGAATATGTCATACATCACTCCAAATTAGTAAATCAGTCGTGTTAACGATTCGCGTCAAAGGGCATGCAACTTCTTTTTAGTTGGAAAAATACACGACTTTCATAAACCTCTCACCTATTAAAATAAAATAACCAGTTACTATAATATTTAATTTTCAACTTGTAGTGCTTCTCTATGTCAGCGGTTAAAGAAACCATATTCTAACTTAAATAAACAGTATATTTCCGAAGGGAACACAGAAGCGGAAGAAATTAAATTTTGATTATGATTTTAATTATAACACCTTAATATAAATTATAATTTATTTAAAATTAAAATTATTTATATTTTATTTTTACATAAATATATTGAAAAATAATTATAATAAAATCTATTTATTGCTATCTTATTTTCTATTATATATTCATATTAAAAATATTATCAATATCATAACAAATCTTTAAAAAAAACCACTTACATATCATAACAAATCTTTAAAAAAACCAAACTACATAACAATATATATAGATATTGGAATATAACTCTGTTTATATTATAATATTTCATCACATTAAATTAAAGAATATATCAAAAATAATTTTTTTTGAATTTAATATTTTATTTTCAAAAAAAATATATTAAATCTTTTTTTTTGTTTCTTTATCTTTCCTTCATTTTATAACAACACTTATTTATTTATTATTTAAAAATATTATATAGTATTTTTTCAAATCTGTTAAAAATGTGTAATAGTGATTTATATTTATTTTAAACAATATTTTACAAAGTTATTTTTAGTCTTTTAAAATATTTTATTTATTATATATATATATTTATATATAGGTGTTCATTGAATATATTTTGTATTATTTTCAAAAAATTATGTATAATATAAAAAATATTGAAATATTGTATTAACTATTAAAATAATAAATTTCATTTTATATTTGGTAATAGTTTGATATTATCATATTAATAATTAAAATATCTTTCAAACAAAACACATTAATTTTATATTGGAGTAACCTAGATCAAATATATATTTTCTCTAAAAACATCCATTTAAATAAACATCTTCAATGTGTATATTTTCATCTCTCTAATACATTTATATCATCAATATATAAATATCATTCTTTAAATACCGAAATTTAACTTTAACCTTTACTCTCTTACTATATCATGTTTATTTCTTATTAAACTCTACACAAATACATAAGTTATTTAAGTTATTGTTTTTTAAATAGTCACAATCACTCAACTTCAATGTTTGACATTGTTTTACACTTTCAGCACAATAGGCACAAAACCGGCAGGCTTGCGTATAGTGATGCACAAGGGAAAACCTCCTAACCCAAAGCGGCTTGCATATAGTGATGCACAAGGGAAAACCTCCTAACCCAAAGCTTCAACAACAATGGCATATCCACAATTTCATTGACCACCCTTACATTGTATTTGCATACATGTACAACAACTTTTCAATCTTCCATGAAGAGATATTGCAAAAAGATATGCATGTAGTAGACTATACATAATCTATAAAACTTCAAAGTACCTCTACCCAACCTAAAAAATTATATCCTTTCTACTAATCATTTCAGATTTATGTTTTAGCAATGAATGGAAACATGAAGTCTGCACATATCCCTTCTTTCCTATGGCTTGCTAATGCTCCCAACATAGAGACATTAAATTGGGAATACCCAAATCAAATCAATCATGCAAAGAGTTTATTTAATAACTATGTTACAACCTAGAATCCTAGAGAAAGCCATGACACATGCATGGTTATGCATCAATCCATTGAAGATGACTCTTGCTTTCTAGATACAACAGAGATATTTACATCCAACCCACTTCGGGACAATAAGAAACTCCTAAATTGAGTTCAAAGATATACAAAGTGCAAGTGCTTAGAATACATGTTTACACCAAAAAGGGGCTATCCTTGAATGTAGGTATAAGTGCCCTTGGAAGGTCAACATAGAATCATCACTCTACATTGATGAAAGAGGCCAAAAGATATATTGTCCATCACATAATGATGAACGCTTAAACATGCATAATTGTAGCATACTTTAAACATAACAAGCAAATGTAGATTTCCTACCTGTAAATAACAATTAACATTGTGATTTACCAATGTCAACATTGAGCGATTCGAAGGTGGTGCCCCTCAAAATGATTAAGCATGCACAAGGAAATGGACATCATTAATAACCTGACTCTACCGTCCATGGGTTGCTCCCCCTTCACTACATCAATTTTTACACCTATTCTTATGCAACCACTTTACCCATGGTAATATTTTTATGATTGATGTTAGTAAAGATCTAAGTCATTGGGTTAAAATGATAAGAAGCAAATCAATCTAGTAACAAATAGAGTCTATTTTTATGACAAATTTAATACGAATGTGACAAAAACTTCATGCATGAGAGAAGCTCGATCATTATCCAAAGTTCATGCATGGTGAAACAATGTACTTAAGAGATTTTTCAAATTTTGATTCAACTCAAATAATCCAAATTTCAAATCAATAAAAACTTTAACCATGTGTATGGTTGAATTCCAAGAATTCAAATATATTAATTATAGAATTAAACAACTCCAACATAGTAATGTCTTTTTTTAATCTAATAAAACATTATTGAAAATTTTCAACATCATATTATATGATTAATATTTGAATTACAATAATACTCTATAATTAATCTTTAAATTACAATAATAATCTCTATAACATTATAAGTAAATAATGCTCCTAACAAATCCTTCTCTCTAAATTATGTTCCATATTATCAATCCTATTTTTATTATATATATTTATAATTTTAAAAATGTATCAAACCTATTTTTAATCATAATTATTTATAATTTTAAAAATGTAATACACTTTTATTAATTAAATATAAAGTTTATTTAATAAATTTTACCTCCTAAGTCGTCAATTTGGTTTCTTTACAAATCTAACAATAAATTTAAATTTAATGTTTTTATTATTATTATTATTCAATTTTAAGGTCACGATCAAACCAAACACTAAATTGGTGTATGAGATCCCCTTGTTTGTGGGACAAGGGACCCACCTCTACACAGAGATTTAATTGTTAAGTCTACGAAGGCATACATACTCTATCCCCTCCAGTTTTGAACTTGTGACCTCTTAAGAGGAAACACATGCTCTTAACCATTAGGCCACTCAAGTTATATACATTTATAGATTCATTTTTCTAAAATATTCAATTTGTTTTGATTATGTAAACAGTCAATTAGATTGGATTACCATGTGACACATCTAGCTTGGGTGGGTTTGTATTTATGTTTGACCGTATGGGGGAGAAATTCTCTTTTTCCCTATTGCTCCTTCATGGATTTGGCATGTTTGTATTTTTTGTGCCTATATTTTTTTAGGAAAAATAATATTAAATTATGGAGAATTTTTAAGTGGGGTTTGTATTTAAGTTTGACCGTATGGGAGGTAAATTCTCTTTGTACCTATTTCTCCTTCATGGATTTGGCATGTTTGTATTTTTTGTTCCTATATTTTTTTAGGAAAAATAATATTAAATTATGGATAATTTTTAATAACTTACCTACAAAAGAGCCAATAATTTTGTCTTTCATTGAAGAAACAATAGATATAGAATTCGGTGGCAATTTTCAATAAGATTAAAAGAAGTCTGGGAATCTACATTAACAATATAATCGAATTCCTCAAATCAAAACACTCAAAGATAGATGTTTGATTCGGTTGTAGTCTAACTAGGCTTCAAAGTTGTTCGGAAAATTATGGAAATTTTGACTAGATTTGATAAAAATCTGGCAGAATTTTTTGTAAATTCAAGTTTGAGCTGTCAAACTTCAAGATTTTGGGTGTCGAGGGGTTTTTGATGGTGTCGAATCCATTTACACCATCAAAAAAATGATTTAGTCACCACTATTACCATATCTTTTGAAAAAAAAAAATAATAATAATAATAATAATTGTTGAATTCTAGCCATTTTGGTCGTCCGAGAAAATTTGTCGCCTAGGCGAGTTAATTTCCCAAAAGAAATGGTAAAATAAGCAAAAAAGAAGCATCGAAAAAAATGATGTGCTCCTGACCACTTCATCACATAATCGTTTGGGCCATGGCATTTCAGAGTTGCCTATCAGATCCCCAAACTAAGGGGTCTTACCATTGCAATTCCACGAACTTCCATTACCACATGTTCATTCATCAAAAGCAAAATTCATAAATTTGTCTAGAAACAAAAATCATCTTTAAACAAAAGACATGGGTTTGAATGATGCGAGGGTATGGCAAGCACCGATTTCTGGTTCACTATTGATAAACGGGGTTGGAATTTCAAAACAGATACACCCATCAAATTTGACGGTTTTCACATCTCCCCACCAATGTTTAGAGTCTCAACAAAAAACTCTTGATGGTTTTGAAAATTTCTTACATGTATTTGAGAGAGAAATCACTCCATGACAAAAAAAAATTCCTTCGAATTCCATCCATGTTGATAAATAAAAAATAGAAACGTGGCATCTATGTATATGGCATTTTAGCAATAAGTTGTCGTAAAATTATTAATATTATTTGGCTTTTCATTTTTAATATTTTATGGATAAAAATAAATACGTGGAATATTATCATAGGCTCTGGATAGATGAAGAAATTCGTTAGAGCAACCTCCCCTTATAAAACACATTCGGTGTAAATATTTCATACTTTTATTAGTCCTATGTATATGGAATTTTAGTAATAGGCTGTCATTGACTTATTAATATTATTTGGCTTTTGAATTTTAATATTTTATGGAATATTATAGTGAAATATATGAAATCTTAAATAATGTATATTATATTATTTAATTTAAATTAAAAAAAAAAAATGTATTTTATTGAATATTAGTTTTGAAGTTTTAATTATGAGGCGATTAGGATATTATTGGTAGTATTATTTATAATAAATTTGTTTGATTACATTTTGTTATATTTTTTGTTTGTGATTATTTATTCATAGTTTTTTTTTGAATTTTAAATGCATGCAAGCAACATGCAAGTTGTGAGGGAAAGGTAGTGATATTTTTTTTGACTACTACTCAAGAATAAATCATCTAATGCTCTTAATCATTTCATACTTGGTTACGATCAACTTCAACTAAGTTTATCTCATCACTTCATAGCTTCATTAAAAATTCTCTAAGTAGAAGCATTTGAAATCTAGTGGTTTCACATGTGGATTGAGATTAAGATCATTTCCATTAAGATGGAGAACTATCAATAGGAAAATGGCTATGACAGTCTACATGAAAATGAGCATATAGTCTTTCTACCAATTAAAGGCTAGCACCATATAGGAGAATAAAAAATTTGTTGTTGATCCTTAAAGCAAAGGTACATGTGTTTGATAACCCTTTGCTCAACAATTAAAAGAAAAGAGATAATTTCAACCCCCTTAGCAAAGGGACATATACATCTATGAGCATATAATGGTCACTCCCACTAAGCAAAAGAGAGCATTGTGTGAGTAGTGAGCAAAGAAGGATCCATTTGTCAAGGAATAGAAGAGGAACACAAGGAACTTGTGAAAGTATATAAGTGTTGATTTTCCAAGCAAATTTAATAGTGAAGAAAAGTGCAATGCTCAAGGAGAAACCTTTGAGAATGATTTGTTGAAAACCAAGCAAAGGAACATCAACACATTAAGTAAAGGATACATATTAGATGTTGAGTAAAATACTACAAAATGATGAAACCTCTGAAAGATGGGTGGGCCAATGACCAAATTCCAAGTATTATCTCTTTAGCATGATGATGTTATCATTAATGAATAATTTGGACATATAGATAAACTAAGGTTTTCCACATGCTATGAAGACAACATCATTCCCTTCAGAAGATTGGTGAAAATGTTATTAAGAACTCATCGAGCAAGAAATTTTCCTCGATGATCCTTTGCTAAAAAGGTGCAATGGTAATCCCTTGAGAAAAGATGAGGTTTGGGCCATTAAGCAAGGATTAGTTTCAATTTTTAAGCAAAGAAAACATAAAAATCAAGAGGAAAACAAAATCCAAGGTCAATCCTCCAAGTAATGGTAGGAGTTATTCATTGAGCAAGGGGGAGTGTTAAGATACTAATACTTAAAATTCCATAAGAAATAAGTATACACATATTGTACACCAAGTATGACCATGGATAACAACTCAAAAACTGATAATAGATATGAGTTACACAATAAATCTTTACTGCTTAGGAGAACCTCCTCCAAATAACCCAAGTACATCCATATATTAAAATCTTATGTTTATTTTCACAATATTTTTTATAGCAACCTCTATATATACATCCTCTCACACATTAAGCATTTGGTTTCTCTGTTAAGCTAACCCTTATTACATATACATTCAACCTCGTTACATATAAATCTAACCTCGTATATACCCCCATTATGGTCATAACGTAATACCTCGTTTCAAAAAAAAAGTATAACAAGGGTTTTATGTCTCATCAAAACAAGGAATAGGATATTTTTACATTCCTTCTCTCTTGCTACATTGATTGTCTTCTATCCATCCACATTCAACTACTTTATGTGCCAATTCTTAATAGCTTCTTCTCCTTTGAGTTCATCCATTGTTATAGCTTCTCAATTTTTTTATAGTTGTAGGTCTTTGTTAATATCTATCACATAATTGTCCCTTGATGCCATATTACATGGATATCACTCATTCTTTCATCTTCTTCCTTGGTAATGTGGATGTCAATCTTCCTATATTTTTTACTAACTTTCCTGGTGTTGTAGCAGCTACAACAACCCCATATTTTCGACACCATCTAAAATTTGGAGTCCCCTTTGTTTTTTTTTTTTAGTAATAAACATATCCATGTAAAGGACTTGTTAGCTTTAATGCATCACTACCCTCTATCCTAGTGCATCACACCTCCCTAGCCTAGTGCATCACATATGCCTAGCATAGTGCACTGCAAAGCTACTCAGTGTGACACTGTGCAAGATAACTTCTTAGTGCACCTCCTTAGCTTGTTGTGAAATTTTTCTCGTGAGACGTCATTTAATGCACCCTACAACCCCTTACACCTGCAAAAAAATATATAAGGGCTGACCACCCAAGTCATTTTCACATTGTTTTCTTATCGTGAGAACCCCTTTCTCGTCGAAGCATTGAAGCATAGTAGTGTGCCCCTTTTTTGTTGAGCCTTGTGTTTCCACCAGGAATGGAAACGTTGTGTTAGGTGTCAAGTAATTCCTAGCACCCACCTTTGTCATCATTATCTTGTTTATATTCCATTTTCCATACAACTCTTCACCTCCCTGACCCATGATCTTCCGCTATACCCCCTATGCTTCTATATAGTCTCATAATTTCACAATCTAACTCTTTCACCCTCCTCTCACACTTTGTAATCCTCACAATCCCTCTTCCTATCCACCTAACCCTATTACCCTTATTCTTAGTCTATTATTTGCTTTGTGTTCCCCTTTATTTACCCATTCATGCAAGGGCTTGATACCTTTCAATTATTGCCACTATGCCTTGGCCTTCCAATAATTCTTGTGCTACAACACTTGTTATCATGAGAAAATTGTACATTCATCTGTATGCACCTGAAGACACTCAAATTCAGTGACCAACATGCATAGAGGTCAAATTTTCAGCTAAAAGCATCATGAATACCAAAAATAAAAAGAATTTCTAGGGTTTAAGTTAAAAAATTGCGCGCACGTGCATCACTGCTTGAAATTAACAATCACGTGGTTTTTCTCCGATAGTCGTGTAGTCACAAAAAATCCCATTCAACACCTCAGGACGCGAACTTGTTTAAGAAACACTCCAACTCTTAATATGATGGGCTGAAAATTTCGAGCCTTGAGCCCCAGTAAGCCTTAAAATCAAAGAGATGGTAGCTCTCATCTCATTTATGGGGCAAGAAACCACATTGATCAGCCAACGGAGGGAAGGAGTATCCAAAAAATTCTATAAATAAAGGTTAATGGAGAGTCGAAAACAAGATGTAGTGTATTGTTATGTTGTCAAAATTTCACCCTAGCAATCAAGCATACCATTTTGAGGATAATTCCACCATTGAGAGCGTCTTCTATGCTTCTTTGAGAGAAAAAGAGCTTGCAAATGAGATTGAGAAAGGGAAATCCTTGTTGAGATTTTTTGAGCACCATTTCTCAAACAATTATGTTCAAGTGTCTTTAATACTTCTATTGTAACTCTTCTACCATCAGCAATCAATCAATCCTGATCTTTTTCCTATACTTTTGTTGATTTGTTTTACTTCATTAAGCTTTTTATGTGTTATTTAGTGTAGTTTTAATTTAGTTTTGTTCATGTGTTGCTTCCATTACTTTTAATACTTTGCTTGTCCATGTTTTTCCACTAACAAAATCCAATTGTTTGTATTTTCCTTGTAGGTAACAACCAACTCCAAGGAAGGTGTTTTTAGGACCTATAGTCAACAAACACACCAATACAAAATGGTGACTCCACTTGTTGCCTTTCTTTGATCTAACTAGTTTTTTTTTAGGACCTTTCTCTCCAAATTTTCACTTCATTTTTCCTCTAGTATTTGTCTGGAATTTTGTAGGTCCTCTTGGACCTATTCTCGTCCTAGAAAGAACCTTTGCTTAAATTTCTACGTCGATCGTGTAGCTTTTACCATAGACAGATGCACGGGTTGCATGTTTGTTCAACACATAACCCGCATGGTACACTGGAAACTCAAAATGTCATTGTAATTTCTCTTTCCTAAGTGTTGGGAATCCTTTAGTGAACTACCCACACTTCTGCAATTTTTTTACAATTTAGATAGGCTCTTTAATTGCTTTACTAACCTCTATTAGTAGGGCAATTTCTTATTTCTTACTTGAAAATTTTACATCAAAACATAGCTTAAATTAGGAGGAAAGTAAGTGGCCATAATCCACATATCTTTTAAAATTATTTTTCTCATTCCAACATAGCTTAATTAGGAGGAAAGTAAGTGGCCCTATTCCACACATCTTTTCAACTTGTTTTTATTTAACAAACTCACATAGCTTAATTACGAGGAAAGTAAGTGGCCTTAAGTCCAAATATATTTTTTACTAACCAATGATTTTACTTCATTTCAAATTAGTATTGGCACTAGGACTGGGTGTTATTAAAGAAAGGGAGTATCCCCTGCTTCCCTTGCGACCTTGTGACAACCCTGGGGTTGCATTTAAAATATTTCTCAAAACACTAGTTTTTCCATCTCCCTTTAGGCTCACATAGTGTAAATAGGAAGGAAGGAATTGGCCCATCATCCACACATTATTTCTTTTCTTGCAAGGAACAAGCACAACATAGTGTAATTAGGGGAATTTGTAAATGATCATCGCATATCCACATCACACCACACTTTGTATGCTCACTATCTCACTTGCACACACTTTATACTACACACACTAAGTTATTTTAAACTTTGTACAAATGGCATCCACATTCTAGAGTTTTTGTACTTAGTTTATTATAGCTTACTTTTTTCACACCCTAAAGTGAATCAAGACTCTCTAAAAGAAAACATGACTTGAACAAATTAAATTCCACATAGGGGCCACAAAATAATTTATAGTTTAGGTTAGGACCATTGGGGGTAGGCATACCATAAGCCCCTTGGTCATTTTACATATTTGAAACATATAAGTTTCCTTTTAGGGTGTTGAAAATCCTTCATCATCCCACGAAAAAGAATACCTGGGCATGCCAAAAACCTGATTCAGAGGGGTTAGACTTCAGCCTCAATGTGTGCAGTCCTAAACGAGGCTACCCAAGTTGTATAGTGCTCCACATTGATTGACTGACTACTAAGAATCTCAAGACTTGATCGCCCTTGTGGGACAAAGGTATCCTAGTGGCCAAAATTTTAGGGCATCTTTCCCTATAGGTGGAGATGAGGGAATTGCTAAAGCCTCTTGATTACCATCTTTGATTATTGGTTTTTAGAATGTGACCAGTACTTTCGGGATGTGGCCCTATTACCCGTCAAAAATATATCATCGCAAGTCCCAGTTTCTTTGAGAGTGGAAAGGATGCATAGTTATTTTTAGGATCCTTTATCATATGCAAAACAAACAAAACCTTTTTCTTGTTTGATTGATCACATAGCATAACATTAAAGGGAAAGTAACCATTTATTTTTTACTTTGTTTTATGTATGTGGTCAACTTGTTTTGATAAAAAATTCACCCTCACCATAGAAGTAGCACATACTCCATCAGAAACCATAGGGACCCCATAGTACCTCATCGCTTAGGCATTTTCAAAACCTCCCCCCATTGTCGAGAGGTGTGTCAGATCTCTCATCGTTTTGGCATAGAAGACATCATACAACCATTGTGATTGGTTCATATTTCACTGGAGAAACCTTGATTAGGACCCCTCCCCCTCAAGATACCCCCTTCACTACCCCTCAAGGTAGTCCACATACTAAACCCTTGGGTAGTCCTTATCATATTTCCCCACAAGGGACCCCTTTCCACACCGTAATTCAAAATTGTTTTATGGTGGCGAATAACAACTACATCCCATTTCTTGCTTCCTTTAATCTCCCATATTTAAGAAATATTACAAATGATCCCATTACACATAATGTCAATTGGCCTCATATTCCAACCAAACTACCTTCTGATATACCAAATTTTTAAGGTAAATAGGGAGAGGATTTTAGGAACCATATTATGACATTTCATTTATGGATCTAAGCCAACAGCATCATATATGACTCAATTCAACTAAGACTCTATCAATGCACCCTCACAGGGGTTGCAGTGAAATGGTACATAAGAAAGGCCTCGTGTTCCCATAGAACCTTTAACTCCTTAGTTAGGTCATTTCTCACCTTCTTTCAGCTCCCAATTCACCATGATATTGGTTTAGAGCTACTCACCCAATTTCAGAAAACCACTTCCACACATATCTCGGGCCATGTCCATGAGTGGCATAAGCATCGTAGCCTATCCAAAGTGAACATAACAGAGGGCCTCTTCCTAGACTTCTTTCCAAATATCTTAGGCTAGCAATAGAAAAATATGTGGCCACAATGATGCCACAAATGGAAGAAGAAGCTATCATTAAAGCTCAACAATTTTATCTCATCTACACTCAGTTATGGTACCTTTACTACGTTCTACCCAATTCCCCTCAATTACAATCATTTGGACATGATAAACTGGGAGCATCAAGTGTTGCAGATGATTTGATTGGAATCATCACCCAAAATCAACCCAGAAACACTTTCCAACAATCTGGAAACGTTTACAGTGGACAAACCCATTTCCATTCATATGGTGCTCCACTTGCAATTCAAATTCCACCCAACACGGGATATCATCACAATCAACCTATGCCCTCTCAAAACCCTACCATTCAGGGTAACAAATACCCTCCTATGCATGGTAACCAATACCCTCCCATGCAGGGTATCCAGTACCCTCCACATGTCGCATAGGTGGTGTCCACCTCCCAAACTGCTTACACTAACTTAGGACAACAGAACCCTTACTACCCTTTCCCAGCACCCCAACAAACTAACCCCATGACTCAGCCTAACGTCGGGGTTAATTTTTTGCAACCTTATTTCCCATAACAACAACATTCCTTTGAACAACTGAACATGGAAACTCATCTAAATTTCAATAAAAATAAAGGAAAGAAAAAATAGAAAGAGGAACCTGGACAGGGGGGGAACAACCAACAACAACCTTTGTGGACACCTACTGGGGGCAACCCCCCTAACCAAAACCAAAACTGGAATTATAATAATAAAAACCCACAAATGTAGGACAAGAACTTAATTCTGAGGACTAATCATGCTTATGCTATTTGTGAGGAATATGGGCATTACACCCATCATTTCCCTCAACTCCCCAAGTTGAAGAGGATGAAATAAGAAAGGAGGAAATCAGGGCCAAATCAAAAACTTTTAGTCATGCAGAATCCTTTCCGACACTAGGGAGTAGTGAACACCCAACTTGATCCCACCCCCCATTAATGCCAAAACCGAACTAGGTATAGTTCTAGTGACCCAACCATCATGATATTTTCACAGTCGAAGAATATATTCTCCTGCAATCATGAAACCGGGTTTATGGAGCCCCTCTGGAAACCAACCCTTGCACATCAACTAGTGATACCACTATGACACCTTTGACGTTGCTTCGACCCCCTATAGAAACCATCCCATTAATGATCAAAATGCCTCTACATCATGCAAGACATAATTCAAAGGCAACTCATAGTAATAGCATTATTGATGAAGCTCAATCCCCATCAGCTATGTTAGTAATGGAGGTTTTGAAAACCTTCCAAACCTAGAAAAATCCCCTTCTTTCTTCATAAGGCACAATCAACCCTTCTTATTCACTTTTCATGCCTTTTGATTTGGATAAAGCTACACCATGCCTTCCATCAATAGTCGCTTTCCAAATTCCAGTCACCATTCAGAATATCAACATCCATCTTTGCATCATTCATGAGGGGGCATATACTTGTATCATGTTCAAATCAGTTTGGCATAAAATAGAATCCCCCATGCTCATTGTGTCACCCATTACCTTAGGGCATATGACATCCCGGTCATGGGGGCTTCACTAGGGGAGCAATACCATACCATGTGGGTTCATATTGGGGGTTATTTATTGAGGAAAAAATGACACAATATGATGGGGGATATATAGGGGTAGAGGGTTTTTATATTGGCAGGTATAAAAAATGGAGCCTAAAGTTAATGAAAAAATATAAAGGGGTATAAAAAAAATTAATGAAAAAATGGATACCTACAATATCTAGTGAGAGCAAAGGTTTTTAAATTGGGAAGATATAATGGGCTCATATTGGTAGGCGATTAAATAATGTAATTTTTAGAGGTATTTTCGAATATGTAGTCAAATTAAAGGTATTGTTTAATATGCCATGAACGCATGTGATATGTCAGAGGTTCATTGAGTGAAACCCCCGTGGTCCAGGTAGAGATTGTCGGAAAAAGGTTCTCATTGATATCGAGGTCCTCGATGCCCAATTGGATTATAATATCCTATTGGGTCGTAACTACATGTATTGCACCACAGTAGAATCTTCATTATTTCGTGTCATGATGTTCCCCCATGATGGGAATATCATTACAACATATAAACTCACATACTATGAGAAAAGGACATCCACCACCACCACAGAGAATTGGTCCCATCTTTCACTGGATGTTTGAGACATCATCGCTCCTTGGCACATACAGAGATGACCCACCTTTAATTGAGTCTATGCCCAAAGCGCTGATGTGTATGATGAGTTTGTCAAACATACCCCAGACTAAGGAGCCAGTTCTAGACACCCCCAATGTTGTGACTAGTGACTCAATGTTCCTACCATACACAATCACCCAAACACCTTTCTTATATCCCCCACTTGGTTTCATCTCGCATCATGTCATGGCAACACTTACATTGCCAAACATTGCTCTCGCAATCCCTGTTTGGAATTTGGCCCCACAGGCCATGTTAGAAACTCATGTATTACCCCGATAGGTGTCATTCATATGCCCCCTCCTCAGGAAGTCACCCCATAATGAGTTATACCTGCATCGACACCAACAGGTGTTGCGAAAAGGGAAAAACAAAAAGGTAAGAGGTTGAAACCCTAGCCACTTCCTCTTCCAAGGTACCACCACCCTATGCATTATGTGAAGTATCTAGGCATCGTACCAACTTGTGCCTAGAATTAGGGGAGTTAAAAGCCCTTCTTCACGCCCCACAAGTAATAGCATCCCCACCTCCACCTTCAAGAGATAAGGCCACATGAAGATGTAATAAGGCATTACGTACAAACCATCCATGTGCTATATGCGTGGAGTACAGATACTACACACACCACTTCCCTAAAATCCCTCCTTATCGAGACATGATGGGAGCCCTCACTCAACCCAATACTATGATACCATCACTTCCCAACATGCCAGTGGCAGAAAACATATCCAAAACTATTTATTATGTTTTCAAGGAATAATCTTCGCGCTTGATTGATCTTTGTACCCAATGTCATTCTATCTCTTGCCCATTATTAGTCTCCATTAGGATGGCAAAGCCACCCATCTCACCCTGCCAAAACTTTCCCACTCCTGCATCCTATGCAAAAAACCATGCCACCTGATTAATCAATGTCACAAGTTGAACAAAATCAGAGACCTTTTTCTCTCATTGGTCCACCTTCCTCGACTTGTTCGCTCAAACCAATCTAGATGCAAGTGCATCCATAGTTGAATTTGTTCCCAAGCTCACCATACATGGAACTGTATAAACCTATCACAATATTGAGCAACAAGAGTATCCTTGTGGAAAACTAATGTTGGCAACACAAATCCCTTCCCACCACAGATATTAAGATCAATAGGTGGCATGCACCTTTAACAAATTCCCCACCGCACGACACCCACCATCTATCATCATCATGAACCACGAGAGATTTTTTACACAAATCATCTATTACATTGGCACAAAACCTGCATTATATGCAGTTCACCCTTGCAAAATTTGCACCAACACTTTTCATAATTTGGAGACATGTCCAATGTTGCAAAGATTTGGACAGCTTAGCATCCAGCGACGTTCACTTCGTATAATTCCTGAACAACCTCCTCCCATAGAGGAAGATTCTTTGGCTCCTCGGACACCAACATTATCTTGGGAGCCTTCTCCCACTCATTGTCAAGCTACCATCAAGGAAATTCTCCCACCACCAGGTGTTGACAACACCCAACACTACATATGCTTTATTTCCTCATCTGTAGGATCCCCAATTATTTTCCTCTGCTCATCATTTCTTGATGTAAATATTACTTCATCCATTGTGAAGTTTGCACCACCCCCGACTCTGCAAACCCATGTAATTTTCACATTGTCAACATCGTTCGGTTCTATGGCAACAACCACTAAAATTTTTTCTTCTTTTTCAATCAATACCACTGTGTCTCCATCCCATCCTCATGACCTCCCTCAACCTCTAACATTGTTAAACAATATTTTTTATTCAAATGAAGATATTCTAGAGGCCATGATGGAACCAGAATGTCCTTGGGATGCCATGGATCACTGCTCTTTGTTTTTTAGCCGAGAAAATGTTCTCATCTGTTAATGCACCAAGCCATAATATTTGGACAATAGAGAAGGACTTCCTACCACTAGGAAAAGTAGATTGGTTCAAAAATCCCATCCCTACATCAAATGCATTTGAGGAAGGGAACATGTTCAATATCTCACCTACAGTGAAGCTAGATATTTCCACCAAGCTCAGCATAATCGAAGAAATCTCACTGGGGGCAGCTTGCTCTCTAGAAGAAGTGGTTTCGTACAAATCCATATTTCAAGAATACAAGGAAATTTTTGCATGATCTTATTCCAAAATTCCAGGCATTAGTCTTATGATTGTGGAGCACCACATTGACATGTGCCCTGGTGCTTACCGAGTAAGGAAAAAGCAATGTTAGCTCCATCCTTCCAAATCATAAGTGATTAAACAAGAAACCAACAAAATTCATAAGTCAGTCTCATATACCCTATCGCTTAAACATATTGTGTTTCTAACTCTGTACTCGTCATGAAGAAACAAGGCATAATTCAATTTTGTACTAACTTCAGAGATCTGAATAGGGCATGTCCTAAAGGATATTATCCTACACCCTTCATCAATCAAGTTATAGATTCTTGCGTTGGACTTGTTAGTGTCAGTCTTTCCAGCCTTCCTCCAGTGATCAAATATGCTCTTACAAAGTGGTTTCAGAGTGTTAAGGTCAAATTTTGTCATTTCAAAAAGTTTTCAAGCAAAATTTGGTCACTAGGCATTAGGTCTAGGGTTTGCTTTAACTCCTTCTAAAGTTGCCCAAATTCCAATCTATGTCACTATTCAGCTGATTCTATCATCATTCATAGGGTTTTCATTATCATGTCAGTGTCTAATGAGTCATTTTACATCTTGTTCATGCTTCAGTTGTGCCTTGGCAAGTTCATTTCCCTCTCCTAGGGTTTTGAAGCCAATTTCTCTTGGACGGTCAAATCAACAGAAAAACTTGTTTCCTGATGTTCATACACCTTCCCCTATCCTTAAAGTACCATATCATACACTTCCCATCCCTTAGATCCGCCAAAATCCTCATTTTTGCGCAAACCCTAGTTTCTAGCTACAACCTGGCAATTTTCTAGGTTTGGCCTGTGATTTTCCCTTTTGGACCCCTTCCCCTCACTCAATCTCTGATATTACACTTTCC